>VRLP01007246.1:0-22938 GCA_009660295.1 Lophius piscatorius | reverse complement strand
ATCAGTCTGTGTTAATCAATCAGTCTGTGTTTTATCCATCAGTCTGTGTTTTATCCATCAGTCTGTGTTTAATAAATCAGTCTGTGTTTTATCCATCAGTCTGTGTTTTATCCATCAGTCTGTGTTTAATCCATCAGTCTGTGTTAATCAATCAGTCTGTGTTAATCAATCAGTCTGTGTTT
The DNA here is from genome assembly GCA_009660295.1 of Lophius piscatorius. Classification (NCBI taxonomy): domain Eukaryota; kingdom Metazoa; phylum Chordata; class Actinopteri; order Lophiiformes; family Lophiidae; genus Lophius; species Lophius piscatorius. The sequence goes on along the minus strand of VRLP01007246.1, from coordinate 22,756 downwards.
TATCCATCAGTCTGTGTTTTATCCATCAGTCTGTGTTTTATCTGAAATCATGTGTTAGTCTCAGATCCTTACGTAGAGGAAAAAAAATCCTCCACAGCGACTTCCTCCAGGGCATCGATGGCCGTGATGTCGCCAAACCACGTCTCGCGTCCTGATCTCCGCTTTCTCGCCGTTGTTGTGCGGTAGCAGCTGCAGCTGCACGTCACAACTAATCAGAACCCGCAGACCGAGTCCGGTGATGAAATCACTTTGGCTTCCTCTCATTCACCTCGTTTTCTACCTAATTAGGGCGGATTTGGTGCCGACTGATCTTAAATGAAGACCCGTTCTCGGGTTCTCCTCGAGCGAGGACTTTGGTTTCTCGCGTTGCCTGTGATTAGTTATAAACTGGCTGTTTTACAGACGGAGAGCGGATTCATTCTAAAGGTTTAGGTCATCCTTGGATGGAGGAACGGACCAGAAATCCCCCAAGAGGCTCATTGACTTTGACAGACAATCGAGCTGAGAGACGTCCCGTGTGAACAAACATGACATCACTTTAATCTCAGGGTACGACTGATTGTTTTGCGGATATTTCTCGCCGCGCACGAATCGGGGTTTTCCACTGCTGCAACACCATTTATTTATTTGAAGTGGTTACGACACAGTGTGCGTTTTTTTTCCCCTCCTCGGAACCGAGTGAGGGTGGTCTTGTTTGTTTGAGTGGCATGTGGAGGGCCGCATGTTCTGTCCGTCAGGAATCTTAACATGCGTCTCTTTAACACGGCGGCACACGTGCTTTTGTAAAAAAAAAAAACGTGCCCGTCTCAGAGAGACTGTTTTCACTCTTAAGGAGGGAAAGCAGGAAAGGAGCAAAGGTGCAGCGGCGTGGAAGACTCGTAGGTGTTTGGTCAGGTTTTGTTTATATGAGGGGAAAAAAGGGCGTGGCTAAGCTCTGGCTCTCCAGTTTAAGAGTCATCACTCTGAAATCTGCTGCACCCCCATGCCCTCCAAACCTCACACCGGCTTGGCAGCGACTCGAGGAAATACGCTGAGTCAGCAGAGTGAAGAAAAGTGCTGCCAAATGTTCCCTGCACAGAAAAAAAAAAAAACCTGAAGGGGAGGCGTAGGATTTGTTCATTACCGCCTGGCGAGACGCTCCAACTGAAATACTTTAAAAGCTTTGCTCATCGGATAATCAACGAAACCGCGACACGACTTTGAATCTGCTCAACAAGTAAAACTTTACCTTCTTCTTCCAGGCGTTCTCGGCGTCGTGGAGCCGAGAGAAGCGATCCGACAGCGGCGTCTGGATCTGCTCCACCGGCTTGACCTTCTCCCGCCGCTCCTTATTCTCACTTTCTCCGGGGAACTCCTGCAGCCTGAGGCGGAGAAACGACACGCGATTTCATTCGAGGCCGCAGGAAGTTTAGCCTCTTTTTCAGGTAAACGTCTGAGAACTGATAAAAAACAAACATGGTGCCTAACGTTCTGAAAAATCCATGCAAGCAATAATGAAGGTGTTCGCAGAGTCCACAGCTTTACACTCGGGTTTAACCGGAAATAAACTCCACCTATGCTTGTCGTCCCCGAAAAGTCCCCAATCCCCTGCATCATGCAAAATATCCCCCTGAAATCCACAAATGAAACGTGAAGTTATGTCCACAGCATGTTTTCAAAACAAAGAAACGGCTAAATGGCCCACCTAGAGTATAATATGAACTACAAGAGTAAAATATGATGTTTACAAGATGGATCTCCTGGAGTCGTTACACATGAACCACATTTGGACTAAATCGGAACAACGGTTGAGAAATTATGGCCCAAAAACGTTTGGAGATAAAACTCTCCAAAAGCCCACCTTTCCCGAAATGAATCCAGTTCTTCCTCGTACTACGGTCTATGTTGGTATAAAAATAATGTATTAAACGTTTTTTGAGTCAAGCTTATGTCGGGAAAAAAAGTGTTTTTTTGTCGAAAAAAAAAAGAAAGACAGAAGAAAAATCTCCCCCTAGTGAGTAAAATATGAACTACGTGAATAAAGTACGATGTTTACAAGATGGATCTCCTGAAGTCCATAATCTTTTCGGGGATACAATAATCCCTGACTGTGATGCCATTATTCCCAAAAGTCTGTCTCAACTTAATTATAGATATTCTTTAAAAAAACGATTTGATTATTTATCCTTTAAACAAAACGCCGGCGTTTGCTGGCGTTCCTCCGCTGACCTCTGTTTGATGGAGGAACCCTGGCTGCCGTCCAAACTGCTGTCCAGGTCCTCGGCATCTTCAGACAACATGGACGTCTGCTCCAGACCCTCGTCGGGCAGGGGGCTGGTCATCTCGTCGAAGCTTCCTCTGCTGCTGCCGCTGCCGCTGCTCTGCTCCGTCGGCTGCCTCGCCAGGCTGTAGCAGCTTCCGTCGGGGACGTCCTCCGTTAGCGACTCATCCTCCTGGTCGTCGTTTTCTCCGCTGGTCTCCTCGTCGCTCTGCTCCTCCACCTCCTCCTCTTCTTCACTCTCGGGGTGGCTGAGGGTGATGCTGCTTTGTCTGGCCAGGGGGCAGTCCTGCGTGGAGCTCTCGCTGTGGTCCGACTCCACGCTGGTGGAGCGGCTCTTCTTTAGGATTCCCTTGATGCCTCGAGGCCCCGAGTCCTGGCGCTGCAGCGAGGAAGGCTGGCAGGGAGGATGAGGAGGGGGAGAGGAGCCTCTGTTCTCGCTGATGGAGACAGCTCTGTCAGAGAGGATGCTGGGATTCTGATGCCATAGGAGAGAAGACTTTTTAAGCACCAGATATTTTATTGTCACGGGTTCAGTCTAACATTTTACTCTCTAGCACATATAAGAAGACACACATGTCCACAATGTCTCTCCTCAATGACTCAAAGAGTCAAACCAAATTTTATGCACGAAGAAGAACGTCGTTGGGAAATCTGTTAAAACATTAGAGGTGTAACGATCGATCGGCGCTGGAAGGTCCGGATTCTCTCTCTATGACGGTTAGACGCCTGCGCCGACACAATCACCCCCAGAGACAAAGCTAGCTTCGAGAAGCTAATGTTAGCAAAGCGGTTGAAGCTAGCGGTAGCTCAGAGTATCGACACGGAGCCAACATAGAACATATAACAGACTGAACGACTCTTACAAAGTTTTATTTTCACTTTGAACAACTCCAGGACGGCGGGTCGATCATTTCAGCAGGTTAGAACACAAACACAATGCCGACCAGCCTTACTGCAACTGTAACTAGCCTACGCAATATTGTTTTAAAAGAAAAGAAAATCGGTATCGGCGGGTCCGACTTGATAAAAATCGCAGATCTGTCAAACCTGAGTTCAACCCTATGCTTTACATATTCAGGGTCCAAACTCCCGATCCCAGACCACGAACAGGATGAACCCACATTCCTCAAACATACTCCCGAATCCATAAACACATTTAGAGTGACAGATCCTACCGTCGGAACAAATTAACTAAACCAAAAGTGTGGTTATGAGACAGAACAGGAGATTAAAAACTGCAGGCAGAGATGGAACAAAAAGTTCAGCAGAGACTGCGTGGGATTAGCCCTCCGTCAATAAATCAACGGAATTAGTTTGGGACGTCACACGTGTTTCCTGTATTTCTGCAGAAGTAAAGGATGCAGTAACAGAAAGCATATGTCGTGTTGACTGAAGCATTTTTCAGCTGAGCTCCTATAAACTCTGAGCCTCTCTGGATGTGATATATCCCCTTCAAAGAGACGTTATAGTGTCATCTTTAATTCAAAATACTATCAATACTGAACATGCAGTTACTCATGTGATGAAAAAACACAAAACCCCAGCAGCTGAGGTCTCGGCAGACGACCTGCTGAACGGTCAGGGGTCAGGGGTCAGGAGAGGGTGTTGATATAGGAGCAGATGAAGGGAGACGCAGCCTGTGAGGCCAGACGAGTGTGGGAGAGAAATCCTAACCAGGTGGTCGTCTCAAATGAAAAACAGCAGCGTTGAATGTTAGAGGTGAACATGTTTGCCCACTCCTCATCCAGGGGCGGCCAGTGTCCAGCCCGCACTCCTAAACATCCATAAAATACTTGTTTGTGTTTATCGGCAGGATGAAAATGTGCTTGAATGAAAGAATACTTGTGATTTTTTTTCTAGATATGAAAACTGAAAGAATGCTGTGTAGGCGTTTTTCGACTGAGGAAGTTTTGATAATATCCGTCCCCCCCCAGTGGGGAGGAATCCAGTGCCCACACCCTGACCTGTTTTCATTACTGGTGAGGATCAGGTTCAGGTACTGGGTGACGTAATCGTACACTGTCCAGCTGAACGGAATCATGCGTGTGGATCCTTTGCTGAAAATGTATATCAGTGACATGAACTATAATCTACATGTCAAGCTGAAAAAGCAAAAAGTCTAAGTTAAACCAGACCCCGAGGTAAAGAGAGCCAGAGTCCCAGTTTCTGGAGATGAGCGGTGCATGCTGGGAAATAAGGTAGAATTCTACATTCTTTCTTTAGTAGATAAATATATATAGATGTTAGTTTTAAATGGGCAGAAAACATGAAGTTTTGTGTAAAAAAGAAAACTCACTTTTTCATCCGGGGTCTCCACGTCCAGTAAATCGATAGAATTACTTTTGGGAAGTCTGAAATATCAGAGAAAAAAGAAAACTAACATTTGTATGGGTCATACATTTATTCATTGGTTGGTCATCAGGATTACGCAAAAAAAAACAAAGTAGGCCCACAGTGTCATATCCCCCCAAACGCCCCCAAACAAGCAAAAGGTAGTTTTTGTTTTTGTAAAGAGTGAGTAAAGTGAGAATTATCAGAGTAAAATATGATGAGTACCAGATGGATCTCCTCAAGTCCAATCAGATGCAACAAATTTGGACTAAATTGGAGCCAACAGTTGAGAAATTACAGCCCGAAAACAGCAATTTTGGAGATATAGCGCCCTCTAGTGGCAGATACATACTACAGACATTTTCCCAATTGACGAATGGATGGTGAACCCGCCAGAACCTAACCCATTTAATTTTGGAGCCGGTCCAGAGAAAACGGACCAATATAGGATTTTTCCCTACCTACAAAAAAACGTAGTGAAAGGGGCGGGGCTTAGTTCAGACATGTTTAAAAAGGTATGCACTCTATTCTAGTTGGTTCTGGACAGAATTAAGGACGTGGTGGATATTTAATACAGTGGATCATCCTTTTGGTGGATTTGGACCTAAAGACTATACGACGCAAGTTCTGAAGAACCAGTCGGTTCTGGTTATGAAGCCCAGCTCTCCTGCATGTTCCGTTAAGATGTGAAGAGAAAAGCTGCAGACCTGGTGGAGGATTCCTCTTTGTCGCTGCTCATTAGCGGACTCTCCTCCATATCTTGGGTGCTTCTGCTGATGCCTCCATCTTCCTCTCCCTCCAGGTCCTGGTTGGACAAACGTTAAAGTTACGATAAACCCGGACGCCAACAGTTTCATGAATTCTGAAGAGGGTCTGACATTTAACACCTGCCTTTATTTTTACCATCTATGTGAGTCATCTAATATGACCCGCAGACGAAAAAGAATAGAATAATAAAGACGTTACACACGCGTGTTTTTAACACTGAAGCAAGATGGACGCCTCTAAAGTTAGTTTGAACGCTTCCATTTAGAGCAAAAGTGTTTATAGTGTTTATAGCAATGTTTATACTCTATATATAGTTTTTATATACTGTATATATATATTTATAGTGTTTATAGAGATGTTTATAGTGTTTATAGAGATGTTTATAGTGTTTAAAGAGATATTTATAAAGATGTTTATAGTGTTTATAGTATTTTTTATACTGTTTATAGTGATGTTTATACTGTTTATAGTGATGTTTATAGTGTTTATAAAGATGTTTATAGTGTTTACAGTGATGTTTATAGTGTTTATAGCAATGTTTATAGTGTTTATAGCGATGTTTATAGTGTTTATAGAGATGTTTATAGTGTTTATAAAGATGTTTATAGTGATGTTTATACTGTTTATAGTGATGTTTATAGTGTTTATAGCGATGTTTATAGTGTTTATAGCGATGTTTATAGTGTTTATAAAGATGTTTATACTGTTTATAGTGATGTTTATAGTGTTTATAGAGATGTTTATAGTGTTTATAGCGATGTTTATAGTGTTTATAGAGATGCTTATAGTGTTTATAGCGATGTTTATAGTGTTTATAGAGATGTTTGTGGTGTTTATAGCAATGTTTATACTGTTTATAGCAACGTTTATAGTGTTTACAGAGATGTTTATAGTGTTTATAGCGATGTTTATAGTGTTTATAGAGATGTTTATAGTGTTTATAGAGATGTTTATAGTGTTTATAAAGATGTTTATAGTGTTTATAGCGATGTTTATAGTGTTTATAGAGATGTTTATAGCGTTTATAGCAACATTTATAGTGTTTATAACAATGTTATATAGACGGTTCTGACTGAGGTCGCATGGAAAACAATCCGACCCGTGTCTGATTCAGGACCACTCATGGAAGTGACCCGAATGGGAGGTGGAAGAGATCGGACTCATGTGGTCGGTTCTGTTCACACTGACATGAAAAAGTCACATCGGAGAACCAGGTTTATCCTGCAGTGTGAACGGATCCGCTTCTAATTCAAGTCTATTTTATTTAAAGAGTAAACTGTAAACAGATGTTTAGAACCTTTGTACCAGTGAAGAGTTCTACGGGTCAGTGAAAAGTTCTACGGGTCAGTGAAGAGTTCTACGGGTCAGTGAAGAGTTCTACGGGTCAGTGAAGAGTTCTACGGGTCAGTGAAGAGTTCTACGGGTCAGTGAAAAGTTCTACGGTCAGTGAAGAGTTCTACGGGTCAGTGAAGAGTTCTACGGGTCACAGCACTGAGTGGATTTCCACCTGTGAGCCTGGCGACTGAAATAAAATACTATTTTCCCACAAAGTCAAACGATAAAGCCGATAGAACTAGACTGAATAATTAAAAACACAGACCTTTTCTTAAACAAATGAAAAATAAAGTTTTTACGCGCTCAAAGAAATCAGAAATACCTCGAATACACAAGAGGTGTAGAAAAAACCCTCAATAACTGCATTTTGTCAACACTATGCTACACCCCTCCAGTCGGGGTCTCGCCGACTTTTAACGGAGACATGGAGGACAATTAAGGGAAATGGGGCGGAGCTATCGTTCATGGATTCAGTATCAAGGGAGAGTTCTTAGAATAACAGAAGTGGAGGTCAGACCACAGGAAGCAGAGAGCAGGAAAAAAAGAAAAAGAGAAGAACAAACAGAGGGACAGCTTTGTTTGCTTTCCAAGCAGGTTTTAAGGCTGCAGCTCCGAGTTTCCCTCCGGGTTCAAAAGGCCGACCCACGTTTTTCTAAACGCAACGTTAGAGAGAATTATTTACATCCAGCAGAATTGGAACCTGAACGCGTCTTCAGTCTCAGCCGTCCGATGGTGTCTGGACCTCTAAGAATAAAGACGTGTTCCTCTCACAGGATTGGGTGTTTTGTCAATTTCTTGATCCACAGTGGATCTGTCAGCGCTTTCCACTTCCCTTCCCACCTCATATTTAAGGCCTGGACTAAAGTATGGAGTCTGGACTTTGGCAGCGTTTGCATCCAGGTGCAGGAAGCTCCTCGCTGCATGGAGCAGGTTATTAATGGAGCAAACTTCCAGGGAGCGCTGGAAGAGGGCTGGGGGTAAATCAGCAGGGGAAAGGAAATAATTGAGTGTAGATTGTGGGAAAATATAGAGACGGCTTTGGTGATGTCATCATTAATTGTTGTTTTGGTTGAACGTTTGTGCAATTTGGAGCGCTGACATTTTAATTTAGGACGACAGGAGAGGAAGATGCAGTCATTGAAAAATGTACACACACACACACAAAAACACACACACACACACACACACACACACACACACACCAAGACAATCAATCAAACAACTACAAACACTGGGATGAAAGATTAAGAAGACAAACCGTAAGCATCATACCTTAAAAAGAGATCTCTTGGAAGTAGTGTTGGAGTCCAATGGCTTTTCATCAACTGAAAATAAACACACACACACACACACACACACACACACACACACACACACACACGTGTTTTTAGTGAATAGACTTTATAACAGCACACACAGACAGAATCGATAGCAGACATTTGAACAAAGGTGAATGGATGCAGACCACAACAGGTATTTATGATTACACTCCCACAGAAACCAAACTATCTATCAATCAAGAGATGTTTTACGTAAAGGGGCTGCGACCCAACACACGCCTGGTTGCAGGGGCGCCCGGCATTTCAAGTGGATTAGTTTTTATCAACCTTTTTTACATCTTACTTACTTTATAACTATGTTATAAATCAAGTTATAAACACTTTATATGTCATTAAGTGAAATGTAGAAACACTTTATAACAAAGCTCTCAATTTATCAATGAGGGTCACTATTTGGCAACATCAAGGTAGCAGTACAGTTAAGTTTGCTCACTATTTGGCAAGCATCAGGTCCCTGATCCCCTTTTATATCTAATGAGTTATAGCAGCTTATTAATGGATTTTAAAGTCTTAACAACTTGATAAGTGAACTATGTAAAAGTATTTATAAAGCGAGTCTTAAAGTTAAGAGTCTTATTGTGAGGTGTTAGCCAAAAGTCTTTTTTAATGATCTTCTCTTTCAGGTTGAGGATTTCTGATTGAGTTTGTTGGGCCCAACGTTTTCGAGCTTCTTTAGTCTTTACGTTTAAAAAAACATAAATGACAGCACAGCTACAAAGATACAGCGGGCTCGTCATCGTTAGCTTTAGCCGCTCTGCTAACGTTAGCCACTCTGCTAACGTTAGCGTCTTGAAACTTGGGTTAAAAACGTCACTGAGCTCCAATGGCTTTACGAGGTTCTTGGTGGGAAAATACAAAAATGGACTAAATAGAGAAAGGATAAGAATGAATCTGAACGTGTGTGAGGGGAGTTTCTCGGGGGAATACTTATTCATCTCTCTCAGATATCTTATCAGAAACAGCTGCGTGACTCTAATCCTCCAATCTGAACAAAGAACGCCACAGAAATCCGATGGTATTCCACAACAACACAAATGTCTCCAGTCGGCGCGCTCAAATCGGTTTTATGGGCCCAACGACGTTACATTTCCAGACAGAATCCTCCCCCCCCCCAAAGAAAACAAAGGTCTGTCAAACTCCTCGCCTCCAACTGAAACAAAATGTTCCGCTGAAGTCATACTACTAATGTGATTTAAGACTCCGAGCTCCCCCGCCGGCTCAACGCCGCCTGATTTAGTTCAGGTGATGCAACATTCTGCCAGGCAGACGAGCGACTCCTGTCTTTCATTTAGACGCTGATCGTTTATTTTTTACATCATCCATCCAGCGTCCGAGTCAGAGCCAGAGAGAGAGAGAGAGAGAGAGAGAGAGAGAGAGAGGGGAAAAAGAGGGAAAACTCTCGGGATGGAAAAAGCTCCACTTGAGTTGACGGACTTTTCCATAAGTGCTGTCATTCATCTTACCCAGCAGTCACAGCGCCGAGAGATTATTGGATTGGCCTTTGCTCTCGTAACGACAGACGCGGCCCAGATGCAATTTATAGCTAATGAAGGTAATTGAATTTGAAGACTTTTTGTTTGTGCGTCACGCCGTCCTCTGTCACTGCCAGTGCAGCAGCGGGGAAACCCTTCATGCGACCCTCAGAGGCGTTCTGGCTCAGACTCCTAAATCCTCTGCAGCTCGACAGGAAGCATCATCAGCGATTTGAACGCGCTGCCAACGGCGTCACGCGATCCTGCTGTCACACAATAGAGTCCAGGAACACACGCACACTTTACACACACACACTTTACACACACACACACACACTTTACACACACACACTTTACACACACACACTTTACACACACACACACACACGCAAACACACACTTTACACACACACTTTACACACACACACGCAAACACACACACACACACACACTTTACACACACACGCAAACACACATACACACTTACTTTACACACACACACGCAAACACACACTTTACACACACACGCAAACACACACACTTACTTTACACACACACGCAAACACACACACACTTTACAGACACACTTTACACACACACACCCACACACCCTTTACACACACACACACGCACACACTTAACACACACTTTACATACACACGCACACAAACACCACTTTACACACACAGTTCACACGAACACACACACTTTACACACACACACTTTACACACACACGCAAACACACACACCCACACAATTTACACACACACACACACTTTACACACAGACACACACATACACACGCACACACACTCACAATTTACACACACACACACACTTTACACACACTTTAGACACACACACAATTTACACACACACATTTTACACACACGCGCACACACTTTACACACACACACACACACTTTACACACACACACACTTCACACGCACACACACACACTTTACACACACACACTTTAAAATGACTGTCCTTTGTTCCTCCTTCAGTCTATTCGGTTCTTTTTAGAACTATTCTGACTCCTTCTTGCGGCCACAGAAACACACTGCTCTCTTTTTCCTTCTCTAATCAGCCACGTCCGACAGATACTAAATCAGATCCTTGTAAATGGTGACGTTTACGCGTCTCTTTTATCCGCGGGGATTTACAGGGTCTTTGCAGCTGATTCATAGCATTCTGGCCGCACCAGCGGGAGTGATGTGAGGTTCTGCCTCTCGCCCCAGGAGGAGGTGGAGACTGAACCACCCAGACTGTGACGACTGGATCCTCGGCTCTGCAGGAATGGAGTCCAGAATTCTTTGGTATTTGGTTCTTTAATTGATTCCTGATCCTTGATCAGCTCCATCTTGTTCCCTACAGGCCAGAAGTTTTCCAGTACCCAAAGGAAGGTGGCGGCCGTGGAGCGTGACGGAGCTTCTGATGCTCCACTGTGGGCAGGGTTTATGAGTTTATGCTTCTTTCTTCCTCCTCCTCACCTCTCTGCTGACCCACAGGTCAACAGTTCTGCAGGAGCGACTCATCGCTCCACAAAGTATCTCCGAAGTTCTGGGGCGTATCTTCACGGCTTTGATTGTACCGGTGCCGATTATGGATCTGGGATGGTTTATGTCGTGGAGTTCAAACAGAACCTCTTAAATACTAGCTACTAACTAAACGTTTGTTTGTTTGTTTGTTTGTTTGTGAGCAGGATTACAGAATAACAACAGGAATGGATTTGCATGAAACTTTACCCAGAGGTAGATTTTGGCATATCCTGGAGGTGATTACATTTTTTCCGGTGACTTTACTTGTTTCACAGCATTTAAAATGGAATAAAAATAAAGCTCAAGATCGGTGTAGGTATACGGCGCGTTCATGCAACCGGCCTCAGGTGAGGCTGATCGGCCGATTCATCAAGGTAGGCCTCCTGGAACCTCTGTATTAAAGCAGACGGCTTCAAAAATCCAACTCTGGAATCTTGATTCAGAGAGCTTCCCATCTCTCTCTCTCTCTCTCTCTCTCTCTCTCTCTCTCTCTCTCTCTCTCTCTCTCTCTCTCTCTCTCTCTCTCTCTGTCACTATTGCTCTTTCTCTTCCTACAATCATGTAAGATAGCCAACTCTACAAGCACAGAAATAAAGACATGGGCAAGACCAGCCATTAGGGAAGAAGGTGGCGACAGGCCAGTAATGCAGAAAGAGAGACGTTCGGCAGACGAACACAATCTGTGGGCCCGGTTAACCGAAAGAAGCCAGCAATCTTTGTTTAAACGGAACCGTTTCCTTGTTTCTGTGGCAACGGGCTCCATAATTAGTTGATACTGGAAGCTGGCAGAAAGGAGCTTCCGTTTGAATGGAATGATCAAACCTTGACTGACAAAAGTCAAGAGGCAGAACCTCTGCAGATATCAATCAAATATCGTCCCCCCCTTCTTTTTGGAAGAACCTTGAACGGGTTCAGGGATGAATCAAAGAGGATCTGCATGCAGAGAGTGGAGAGTTCGTCTTACCCTTTGGCTCCTCTGTGTCACCACTTTCCAGCAGCCTAGAGAGAGAGGGAGACAAATGAGGTCATTCAGACGCACTGAAGTGATGAGAGAAACGGCTGGCCTGTCGCTGATGATCATACCTAAGTCCAAAAATGCGTAAGAAGATTCAATGACCATCACAGATGCGCTGATTGTAATTTTCATCGACCTTCACCGATGGTTTAAAAAGTCTGACCGGTCGACTTTGATTTGCTGTCTTTAGTTCCAAAACCATAATAAGTACTTTATTTGAAGTGCTCTTATTGTGAAAGATTACAGTTAAAGTAAGCTGGTCGGTTTTTGACATTAATGGACTCTCCCAATTATATGACATTTTAAAATCCGTCTGATGTTCTATGTTGGTTTTGTTCAGGGACTTCAAGGCTCCTGCCTGACTCTGAGCCCCCGGTAGCTTTAGCCGCGCTGCCAACGTTAGCTTCTAAGCTGGCTCTGTTCCTGGGGGTGATTAAATTTGAAGTGTCTGATAAAGTTTGTTGTGCTGAACAAACTTTTTCCGCCACAGCTCCTTAGGTCCTAACGTTTTAAAAGCATAATTGCAGCATACATACAGAGATACAACGGGTTCGTGGCCGACGCGGCACTATCGCTAGCTTAAGGCGCTCTGAGTAATGGCCATTAAAAATGGATGGGGCCGCAGCTGCCTTTGGTATATGGGGGCGATGATGTAACAGGAGGAGGGGTGATGACTGCTCTAAAAACAATACAGAATCAAGGTGGACATCTGGGAGGGGTCAGAGGTCAATGGACGAAAGGAGATGGTCAGCAAATAAGCTGACAATGAAATAAAGGAGTGTCTGAATGAAGCATACGACAGCGAGTGATGCAGCTGACTGTTGACATGTTAGCGCTCATTTATGCCGAACGTTTGAACCATGTATGGACACGGCCAGAACCATCAGTCTTTCCTCATTCATTCAGTTTCTCTCTGTATATTTGTGCAGACTTTCTGAAAGCCTACAGCTGCGGACAAAGTTGCTGCTTTTTGTTTACTTGTAACATAATCACAACTTCTTCCTACTACCAACATTTCTGTTGCGGTCAAAAGTTTTGACTAGAGGTGCATCGATCGGCCAGCCGGCTACAAACATCTCACCAGCATGGAAATCTTTCACAGTGAATGAGGAAAACTGAAAGCTCACGATTTATTACACCAGTAAGGACAAAATCTCTTCATCTCTTCAACCCTGAAGACGTTCAGCACAACAAACTTAATCATACACTTCAAATGAAATCACCCCCCGGTGAACATAGCGAGTTGAGAAGCTAACTTTAGCATAACGGCTAAGGCTAGCGGTAGCTCAGAGCCAGCTGGGAGCCCTGAAGTCCCAGAACAAAGCCAACATATAACATGTAATGGACTGAAGGAGGCGAACAAAGTTTTATTTTCACTTCGAAATGTCTTAAAATTGGTTTACGGATGGAGGGAACATTCATTTCAACAGATCAGAACACACACACAAAGCCGACCAGCCTTTTAACTTCCACTGGAATCCTTCAAAATAAGAGCACTTCAAAAATACATTGATCGGATTGGCCAAGAAACATTCCAATCGGTTCAAACATAAAAGAAGCACCGATGTATTAACTTTCATACGGAGAATGAGTTTTAAAGGAGCGTTTAACAACATGTCCACACTGTATTAAGAGCGCCACCATGTTGTTGACGCGTGACGCATCATGGCATTAAGTGAAGTCAAGTAGCAGAAAAGAGAGAGAGTCGATCATCAGCGGCGAATGAGCTCAAGGAGTTTACGGCCTACGCAACTTTGGATAGACACAGCAAACCGTCCTATTTTTGGTCAAAGTATTGCGCTGGCATTTATAACTGCCTTCCTTACTCATTGTATGACTACGTAACACCACCTGCTACAACTTTTATTTATGTGCGATGCACTGCGAGAGTTTTCCGTGAGGGACAGACTTTTCAGAAATGGTTTTTCAATCAGATCGGATCAGGTAACTCTGAATCAGAGCCATCACCTTCATCATCCGGTGGCAGTTTAGCGGCGAAGAGGCCAGGAACAATACAGAGAATAGACACTTCATCAGCATAGACAACTAGGCCAAGGCTGTTGTCCCCAAAAGCCCCAATCCCCTGTGTTGTACAAGGAAACCTCCTGATTGAACTCTACAAAATGTGAAATTATGTGCGTAAAAAGATTGTTTTTCCTTAAAAACATTGCCCTCGTGAGTAAAATATGAACTATTAGAGTAAAATACGATACATATGAGAAAGATCTCCTGGAGTCGATTCATAGACACCAACAGCTGTGAAATTATACACCATAAGCTTTTGGAGTTAAGGCTCCCCCGACACAAATACACAACCGACCTATCTTGTTGTTGTTGTTGTTGTTTGTGTCACTGATGTTGTTTCATGATGGATATGAAACAACATTTTTTATAATGGATTGTTAAAAGTCTTCACAGTCATGTTCTCTTTGTGTCATGCGCGGGGACTACAGTTAGCTTGTAGCTAACTCTGGCACAGCTAAGAAGTTACCGGGTCCCTGTCAAACAAATAAAAGAAAATACAATAAATAAAAGTAAACCATATCCCAAAATCACTCCAGTTCTTCCTGGCACTAAGGTCTATGTTGGGTGTTATGCTGCGGCGGCGATGACAGTTCCATAATATCCCAGACGTTTTCGGGGTTATTACTACAGGTATTATCGCAAAGATTCATCTCTACAGGGGATCCGCATCCCGATGTTTCTGGTATGTGGTGTGACATTGTCAAAGCAAGTAAACTTAAAAAGAATAAATCCAACAGATCCTCCATTACTAGCCAGTCATGGTGGGTTTTTATTTTTTAATTCGCCTGCGTGGCCAAAATAACTAACAAGAGCAAGTGATGAAGTGTGAAAAAGTATCAGGGAATGACCTCACCCTGCTGGAATGGGAGCAACTGGGAACATTGGACACTAAAAATACTTTAGATTTGAAAACATGACTTTAGATAGATTTTGGATCCTTAAAAAAGGAGAATCCAATAGATTGAGCTGCCCTTCATGATGAATTCGACATTTGTGCCAAACGTACATCATGAAAATGTACAGAAACTGTGTGAGACTTCCTGGTTGTACTACTTTAATCATCACCAGAACATTCAATCTCATGTTACTGTGTTTCCTTAGATATGAGGCAACCACAGATTACAAATACACGATGAACCGATTACCAAAGAAAAGTGTTTTGTGTTTTCCCCCCCCCTGAAAGTACTATGGCTGAAAATAGCAAGTAGCTAAGTGTTTTGCACAGCTGTTTGGAATGTCAACCATCAACTGTATCTATACAAGGGAAGGATTGTCTGGGGCCGATAAACAATGTTGACAGACAGACGGTTTTCATTATTGCTGGAACAGTTGCGTTCCAGTTTCCTTTATGTTATTCCTGTAGTAGAAACACAAACATGTTGCAAAACAAAAAGTTTAGTAAATATGTGGGTCAGTTAGGAAACTGGGATATATTCTGCCAATTTAAAATTATGAAAGATTTGGAAGACAAGCGAGAATAACGAATCTTGAGAAAAGAAATGTCATTTATATAAAGCAGAATCAGAGTTTTTAGCTTATAAGAACTGAGCTGTCAATCAAGTGAAAATAACCAAGAAAAAAACATTTAGAACCTCTGACCAACGTAATTGTGTTCACATTGGTGAATCGATACACCATCCAGTTAAAATGCCCCTTCTCCACTTGCAGAGGTGGTCCGCCATGACGTTGCAGGAAGTGGACACAGTTGACAGCCGACTCGGAATTTATTTATTAATGTATATAATATCATATTATTAATATCATAGAAGTATTCTCCATTATTGTAGTATTATAATATTAAAAGTAATGCTATATTAAATAGCTGTCTGTTACAATTAAATTATTAGGGGGGCACTTGTCCCCCCTGTCCCCCCCTGGAATTTCCACCCCTGATCTCAAGATCTGAGCTGAAGCTGGCTTTCCACTAAAAACCACATCCTGCTTTTATCTCAGACCAAGAAAGTGTTTTTTAATGTCAACTTTCTTGCCTCTGTTGGATTATGGTGACGGGTTCCACATCGGTGCTTCTGCTCAGTGTTTGGTTGATCTGATCACCTTTAGATACGTCACTGGATACAAACGACTTGCTCACACTGGTTGTTGTTTTTTTCCTATAAAACTATTCTTGGGTTGGCCCCCTCTTCCTTGAGTTCTTATTTACTCAGAAGCCAAACTCCTTATCAACCACGTTCACAAAATATCTTGTACATGACTGTTCCCCATGATCGCACTGAATTAGGGAAAGGAGCATTTAAGGTGGCTCCTCCCACCGCTTGGAATACACTTTAGACTACAAGATCTAATTTCCATGACAGATTCATCTGGGATGTCAAAGGATCTCGAGCGTGAGACAGATGGACGGTGTGGTTCTACTTAATTACTTTGTTTTACAGGGTTTTTATTTCATTATCTGCACTTTAAAAAGAGATAGCATTGTGTACTTGTTTTAATTACTGCCTGTATCCATATTTATTCTAATGGTACTTTGTACATCCGACCATCGGAGACAAACTGGTTCACGCCGTTAACACAACATCAGGGGTCTACATGATCACATGTCCCTGTGGACATCGGACAAACCAAGAAAACACTCAAAGCAACTAATATAAACAAACGCATCTCAAATCATATCCTCGTCTTGCCCAGAAGAAGGTTCCAGAAGCTCAAAGGTGTTTTTTGTTAGTGCCTCCATTTCTGCTTTCTTGGCCCGGCCCATACTTTGTCAAATACTCTTTACACCTGAGGACGATAATACTTTCAGACTCTTGAAACAAAAATGTAAACAAGAAAAATAGAGCTGGAAAAGTTGTGGCCCTGACGTTAAAGAGCTCCAGGTAGAGTTCCGATAGCTAGGATTTGCGGATGCTTAATTTGTAAGTCTACTGCAGGACGAGACATGTCGGCGTCTTCGCAAGTGGGATCAAGCAATTGGCCCACAACAACAAGCCATCAGTCACAGAACATCGACACGTCTTGCTTCATTCAGTGCATGAAACCTTGGCCAACAAACCTCCCCATTAATCACCCATCTCCGTTTTACTCCGGTTTATCTCCGTTCTCGATACTCTTGTCTATCGGTTCTTCTGTTTTTCAAGAACAGACGCGTCCGACAACACGCACACACAAAACAGAATCCTCCTCATGAACACAAGCCCCGGAACAAACGACCTCTGGTCTATATATCTCTTCCTCAGAAGAACATTCCGCTTAACTAATAAAAAACAAAACAAAAGCCAATGTCGGCCTGACAAATTCTGCATGTTGCTCTTTTTAATCGTGTAAAGCGCGTGAGTCTCCTCATATCACTATAAAGTGAACCAGAACCAGCAGCCTGGATGCCGTCAGAGCATGTGTGCTAAATAAATGAGGCCGTCCACTGCTTTTGCACACATGGCCAATTTTGGAAATGCTGGCTGACGTGTTTACTTCAAATAGGAGATAGCACTAACTGCTCTCCAAACGGCCTCCTTGTTGCCTCCTCTCTCCTCATTAGGAGTCAGCCGGCCCTTTTAAAGTCACCTAATAGCCGTCTTTACTGTCTAAACTGCAAATGTTCTCCAAATGGAGAGCAGCCTCCGAAAGGATTCACGTAGATGGTTTGTTTGCTCTCAGTTCACGCAGATTTACTTCTTGCAGGGTCGGTCGTATATTTTATGGCTCTTCGACAATCTGCCCGTGTGATCACCGGAGTCCAAACTGGGATTTATGCAAGAATTCCTCAGTAACGCACCATGATTTCATTACCTCCTGAGGAGATCGCCTGGCTGCCAAATAAACTAACTTTCTGATTCCACCAAAAATAACCTGGTGTAGTTTGGTGCTGGTGCTAGTGCCAGTGCTTAGGTGGTTCAACTCTTGCACCTCCTAAGAACCTGTTTGTTATTCCATTGGCAAGGAGCCAAGTCAGACCCGCGCCATTACGTCAGCGTATGACTTAATCAGTTCTTGGCTCTAGAAAAAGCAAAGACTTGGTGCTTTTCTGGCTCCAGTTTTGAGAGCCAGGACCTGGTGCTTAGGCTGTCGAAAAGCAATGACTGGCGCAAAGTCAGGCTCTGGCTCCGAACTGGCCATGGAGCCATCTCGGTGGAAAATGGGTATGAAACCCAGTTTAGACTCGGTTTTAAAATGTGTTCTGGGCGATCGGATCACAAGCGGACTGCGAGACAACGTCGCCGTTTACACCTGCGTCTAACATGCATCTATCTAAAGAGATACGTTGTCAAATGCGTCCCAGACCATCTCGGTAAGCGGGTTGAGGGTTGGGATCACGGCACGACTCGGTGGTTTTGACATCGGTATTTAGCGATGTGTCTCGCTGTCCACTTGTGATGCGATCGCCCAGAAACCATTTTAAAACCAAGTCTTAACAGGGTCTGAGTTTCTACGGCACTAACTCAAAGAGCAGGTAACAGAGGAATAACTGGGATATAAACTCACCTGGAATGAGTGGACGCCGTCCTGGAGGATGAACCTGTGTCAGTTTTAAGGTGAGTGGTAACCTCCTCTTCCCTGTCGGCGCCATCAGTGTGCTCCTCAGGGTCCGCTGCTTTATTCCTGAGGCCCCTCCTTGGATAGCTTTGCTCCGGTTCATGATCCTGGTTTATTTCCTTCTCCTTTGCTTCTGAAGATGTCATTTCCGAAGTCTCGCCAATTTTCCTGTCCCTGCGGACGTATTTGGAGGCAAATTCGTCCGTAGAGCCATAGCGCTCAGCTAATTCTCTCCTCCTCTCCGCCTTGTAGCGAGCGATTCGTTCAGCCTTGGTCTCTGGAGCTGAGCTCTGCAAGGTGCCTATTCCATCCATTTAGCAGTTTCAGATCTGCTGAGAAGATTCCGAGTTGCTTCTTCAATTGTCCCAACTGGGATTGGAGCTGTCTGGCAGTAATCCCTCGACGGTAATGTCTCAGTCCATCAAAATGATCCCAGAGCTGCAAGCAATAAAGCGAGATTTTATTAGCATGTCACGTTTGCAGAGCACAATTTCAGATGACAGGCACTGGATAATTCCAGCTTTCATTGGAAAGTGGAAAAGCTGCCCGCTGTGAGAGTGATGTCAGCGGGCACTTCACACAGACAGCCTTCCACCGCAATGAAATTCAAGACCCACTTGGAATAACATAGAAAAAACCATCTTCTTTTCATCTTAGTCCTCATTTGAAGCTTTAAATCCTGGTTTGTGACGTCTTCGACGTTTTCCCAACTCATAGCGGTTTTTTTATCGTACCAAATGCAACTCATGAGAAACGGCGAGTTGCCTCCAACTGAGAAACATCTGAAGACACGCGGCATCATGTGTCATCTACTTTAAACCCACGTACGGCGTCCACACACAGCTTCTCAAATAATGCATGCTGGGAGATGTACTTTTCACTACTAGCACAAAAATATGGCGGAAGAGTTGATATCTTTTGACTTTATATTGTAGAAAAAGTTAATTTAAGGGGTAGAAAAAAAGTTGCGCTCATAGTTCAAAGTTCACAGAGAGCAGAAAGTCGTTGCACTTGCATGGACTCATAAAAATGCAGATTCAGATTTCTCCACTCCAAACTCA
The DNA here is from genome assembly GCA_009660295.1 of Lophius piscatorius. Taxonomy (NCBI): domain Eukaryota; kingdom Metazoa; phylum Chordata; class Actinopteri; order Lophiiformes; family Lophiidae; genus Lophius; species Lophius piscatorius. The sequence continues at coordinate 3,118 of VRLP01007246.1, read as the reverse complement.
GAAGCTTTTCCTCGGACATATCTCGACGCAAAGCTACGAATGGAAGTATAAGGGTCATGGATTTGAGACGGACCTACAATGTCCATCAATTCATAGTTTATTCAGAATATTGCGTCTCATATTATGGGCCGGGAACAGAAGTACTGGAGAAAGATGAATGGGAAAGTTCTGTCCGGACATTTTAGTTACATGAAGCTGGGAGGGAAGAAAAAGTGATGGATGGGTCATAGCAAGAACAAAGTAAAGGAGGTGAGTCTGGTCCTCTTGGAATAAATGATCTGATTCTAAGAGATATTTTATACTGATGACAAGATCCTACAAATGAAGCTGCACCACGTTGACCTTTGGCCAACTGCTTGGCTATAAAACCAAAGCAAAACACTCTTGAAGCTACTTCTCTCTGAGTAAACTAGAGGTCCACGATCCTCACCAGGAGGCCTAGTTTGACGGCCGCGGCTACAAACATCTGCCTACTAAACCAGAAAACACCAGAAAACACGACACTAGCTTTAACAGCAGGGAGGACAAAATAAGCTGTGAAGGAATATCCCCCCCAAAAACATTCGGGACAACAAACGGAATCACACCCTTCAATGTCAATCACCCCATGACATAGCAAACTTCAAGAAGCTAACGTTAGCAGAGCGGCTAACGTCTATCGCATTTTTCACACAAATTTGGAGGGAAAGATACGGTAATATATGGATATAGAACAAAATTAAAAAATGTTCCTTCAAAGTTGGTTATATAACATGTTATATACTTACACGACTTTATCATTTATTTATTACTCAAACACGTGCCTGAAATGCTGCGATGACGATCTGATCTCAGGAAAGTTTATCTCTCTCTTTGATTAACGTCTTTGTAAAGACAGACTTTGTTTTCGACTTTTTAACGTAACATTTTGTACTCATTATAACATCTTGTTCTTAACATTGACATCCCCCCCGGAGGTGGGAGGAATTCAGTATTATCTTATCTTTACATCTTAAGATCGCGATCATGGGCTTGGATACGTGGGTGAAACTCTCTGGATCTGGACTCTGCATTTATGTTATGAACTCGCCTGATTTATAGCGTTTACACTGCCCAAACTCTCTAAGGCGGGTACAGAACAGTTGAGTTGCTAGCTATTAGGCTAGCATACCTGAACCAACCGGACTCCATTGCAGTGATGGGTGGTAAACATTCTAGCCATGAAGTTGGTAATAAAACCTGACTTAGACTTGAGTCAGTTAACATTATCTAGCGATGAAAATTTGAACTGAAATTAAACTTTGCAGCTTTACTACTTCCGACTTTGAATGCCGTATTTGCAAGTGTTTCCTGACCCTTCTGATGATGATGATGATGACCAGACTGACCTTCCTGTTCGCCACTGACAAAATCTGGCACCAACCCTTTGAAAACACCAGCTCAGTTAGATATAGAATGAACTAACGGCTCATAAATATTGATAATAGAGCATTTTGTCCACAACTTATCGTCGCTTTGGTAATGAGGAGTTACTCATTTATTACAGGCGCTGACTCGTACCCATCCCTAATCCCTAACGTTTGTGTAATACTTCACCCTGACCTTTGAAATCCTTCCTCCACCCACCTTAACAACGCTTAGCTACACAGGGCCTCCCTTGTGTACATTTAAATGAAGTCTGACCGTAAACTGTACCTCTGGATGATGGCGTCTTCTTTACCCGGAGAAAAGATTTAGACTTCTAGTGCTGCAGAAAACGGAAAAATGTCATTGAGACTTAGTCCGAGCAGGAAAAACAGACTTATGATGTCGTCCTCAACAGCGAGGGTATATCCGCGTAAAGCCCCCAATCCCCTGTATAGTACAAGCAATCCCCCTGAACTTTTAGAAATAAAATAAGATATATATAAGATAAACCACCTCAACTTGATTTATAAGCACCAAATTTGGACCCAATCGGACCAACGGTTAGGAAGTTATGTCGGCAGAAACACTCCCCCTAGTGAGCAAAGTAAGAACTATTAAGAGTAAAAAAACAAAACTCTTTATACTCAATGGATCTCCTCCGTCTGAAAACCTTTGGAGATGAAGCTCCCCCTAGTGTCGGATATATACAACCGATCCTTCCTTCTTCAAAATCAATCCAGTTCTTCCTCAAACTAAGGTTTGGTGTGAATCTGAAAAACAAAACCTTCTGGAAATGCAGACAATCGGATGTTGGAACATTCGTAAGACGTTACCTCCTTTCAGCGGCGGGGTACAAAAAAAAAGTTTAGCATTTCAAGATGAGGCTTGACTTTTGGTTGTGGATTCCATAAAATGGAATGTTTAAATAAAAGTGATCCCTGACCCGGTTCATCATAAACCCACAACCATTTTAGTCATCAGAGGCTGAAGTGGACCAGAACCTGGATGCCGTTCTGTGAATCCACATAAGAGGGTAAAAACGTTGTTGATTTCAGGACTATGTCGAGGTGAATTACATAATTCACCTCGGGCACTACCTATAAAAGGAGTTCTAACCGGTGAGCTCCAGCTCTTCCACAGGGAACCAGAACTCTGAGGCTGCTTGGACTGGGAGGTGCCCGGGTTATTTTAAGCAGCAACTGGAATTGAACACAATGCTGTGAGTCATACTAGAAAAATTGAGCCTATCAGCAAATGTGGACGAATCTGAGGAGATTTGTTTTGGTAGTTTTGGGGGGGTTTTCCAATCACTAACAAAAAGATCCCCAGGAGCCTTTTTAACCTATTTATGGTTATTTCTTTAGAAACAGGGACAAAAGTGAGAACAGAAAAAAACAGACAGATAAAAACACATCAGCAAAGAGTAGAAATCAAAGTTCTGCTACTACTACTACAAAAACTACAACTACAACTACTAATACTACTACTACTATTACAACTACTACTACTAGTACTACTACAACTATTAATACTACAACTACTACTACAACTACTACTACTACTAAAACTACAACAACTACTATTACTACAACTACTACTAAAACTACAACAACTACTACTACTACAACTACTACAACTACAACTACTAATACTACAACTACTACTACTAAAACTACTACTACTATTACAACTACTACTACTAGTACTACTACAACTATTAATACTACAACTA
>VRLP01007245.1:12500-22939 GCA_009660295.1 Lophius piscatorius | reverse complement strand
GTGTGTGTGTGTGTGTGTGTGTGTGTGTGTGTGTGTGTGTGTGTGTGTGTGTGTGTGTGTGTGTGTGTGTGTGTGTGTGTGTGTGTGTGTGTGTGTGTGTGTGAGTGTGTGTGTGAGTGTGTGTGTGTGTGAGTGTGTGTGTGTGAGTGTGTTTGTGTGTGTGTGTGAGTGTGTGTGTGTGTGTGTGAGTGTGTGTGTAGCCACTGGTTTGTGACACATGCTTTTACTTTGAAAAAAACAACAAAATTTTGCAAAATAATTAACCCACTCGGGTGATTTCCTGTTTCGTGACTACTCGTACTTTATTTTCTCACCAAAGCAGAACGCTCACAACAAACTCGCCTTCCTCCCTGATCCTTCAAAGTAAGAGCACTTAAAATTAACCACAAAAACCGCCCGGTAACAGGAAACATAAAATGACTTGGTGCATTTATGAGTCTGTCAGACAAACAAACAATTACGTAACCTCACATTCCTCACGTCCTCTGCACTGGCAGTCCATTCGGGATCCCAAGGCCCAGCTGGAGCCCATACAGGAAGCCTTTGAATCCATTTGTCACACAGGCTGTGAATGCAGAACGAGGCGACGAGGGAACATTTGCTGCTTCCACCATAATTCGTGCTGAGGAAATTCTCCGCTGAGGTGGAGTCAATCAATCACACAACAACAGGCCGACAAACATTTAAGGCTGAACCGACGTGGGACTAAGGCTCAGAACCCAGAACACAACCGGAGCCTCCGGGCTTTAAATGATTTCAAAGCTCTCGTGACTAATGACTGTGCAGCCAATCGGGTTAATGGATCCAGTTATCAGCGGCCGTGTCACAGGATGTCGGCCGGATCATAATGGCCGCTCTGGTTCTGTCGGAGCATCTAATTGAATAAGGAGTCCATTACTTCCTGGCCCTGACGCCGACTTCCCCTCCTGAGGATCGGCTCTTAGATCTGAACCCAAAGTATAAAACAAGTAATGATAAAATAAAATACATATTTCTATTTTCACACTGATATGAGGTTTAAATGTAATTTATGTACGACTCCAACCATTTCATTCATTTTTTTTAAATCATAAGAAACGCTGAATTTGCGTATTTCCTGTTCAAACAGAGGGATGTAACGTTTGTAGATACTTTTATTTTATACTTTCATAGAACAGGTGGTGTATTTCACGTGTGTGTAGAAAACATTTAGTCTTCTGAGCCGACATAAAAGCCGGGATGAAGAGGAGGAGGTGAGGCAGCAGTACCTCCGCCTCACTGAAGGGGGCAGTGCTGAGCCAACGCGTTTATGCTGGTTCTGGTGCTGCTCTTCTTCTACGCAGAGACAAAATCAGAGTCCAGTTCACTACAGTAGTCCGTTTTTTTTTGTTTTTACTCTAACTGCAAAAAAATGGAAGATTCTGATTCTGAAAATTAATTATATTTTTAGAAATGAACCTATAATTTATATATATATTTATTTTTAGTGTTTTTTCCGGATATAATTAAGAATAATTAAAAACAAAAAATCTAGTAGGAGTAATGATGAAATTTATTTTCGACAGAAAATATCACATTTAAATTTTTTTTAATTTATAGTCTTTTTTTTTTCTTCAAGAAAATGGCACAAGAATATGATTTTGTCTTATTTAAAAAAAAAAAACATTTTCGTATGCAATTGAAAATAAATATGAAAACAAATTGAAAGAGCAATAATGATAAACTTTTAACTTTTAACTTCATTTAACATTTTTTTTTTTATAATTTTTTGGATTCTCTCTTTATTTCTTTAAATCCTTTTTTTTCTATGTAATTACAAATATTTTTAAAACAAAAAAAAATGCCATAGGACTAAATATAAACTTTTGTTTTTAACAGCAAATTTAAATTTTTTTCTAATTTCTAGTCTTTTCTTCAAATAATGGGCGTAACCTTTGATTTTGTCTCTGAATCGTTAAATTTCTTATGACGCGTCTAAATGATATCATCAAAGAAATACTAAATACTAAATGCCACAAGGAAGAAATCGGACTTAGAAAGAAGAGGCAGGATGAAAGAGTAAGACGGGAAAGTTGTCCTTTAAATACATCTTTTGGTTACATTTCAGTCCGCGGGGGATGAATAAATTGCTCTCTCTCTCCTTTTCATCTCTGAAGACCCCCCCCCCAGCCCCCATCAGTGCACACTGGTTATTAAAGATGTTATGAAAACCTCCCCAGTGGGAAGCAGGAAGGCTCAGAAGATGAGAAGGGAAGACCCTTTCTGCACGGAGACGAAGACCCGACCGGAGGGGGACCCTCTACCCCCTAGTGGCAGAAGCATTCAACCGACCTTTTCCAAAATCAATCCACTTCTTCCTCGCTCTCAGGTCTAGGTGGTAATTAAATTTGAAAATCCTAAGAGAAAAGGTTTTTGAGTTATGCCGTAAATATGAAGGATCCGCAGCAGTGATGATGACGACGTCATCAAAAATTCCCGCTCCATCCTCTTTTTTTCTCCGTCTTTTCTTCCCGGCCGCTAACGTATCGCCTGATTCCACGACGGCCAAAGAGAGATGGATTGAACGGGTTGCCTGGGTGACAAACCGATCCACACACAGAAGATCAGAGAGGACTGAAGACACAAACGCACACTCTCCAGTCTGCGGAGGTCATGGAGGTCGCGCGCCGGCCGCCTCAGCAGGAAATGAGCCCGGCTGCTCCACCGCTTCACCTGCGGACCCCCGGCGGCTCCTCGCCCACAGTCCGGGTGAGGCCTGGACGTTAAAGCGGCGGAGCGACGGGAGCAGATGAATAAATGTCAGGAATGTGTCCAACACGCCGCCTTCAAACACGCGGCGCTAATCAGAAGCTAACGCAGCGGCCTGGAACCGATCCCGTCCCGGATGTCTCCAGAACAGGCTCCGGGGTCGGAACCGTTAACGCGCTGCTTGTTTGTGGCGAGCTCCCTGATTCTGCTGTTTTCATCGTAACGCAGCGATAAATAAATGAATATAAATAAGAGCAGGATGAAGAATGAAAGACGGAGCGAGCAGCACCGACGACCCAGATCCATTTATTCATGCCTCCACTTCTTCATCTTCCTCTTCCTCTGAAGGCAGTTTGAGGTTTTGTATGTTGCACTCTAAAGAGAGAGAGAGAGAGAGACAGAGAGAGAGAACGAGTTGATCTGAGCGAGAGAGAGAGGAGATGAATGAGAGCGAAATAAAGAGGAGAGGATAGAGAGACAATGGGTTGATAGAGAGAGAGAGAGAAAGCAAAAGAGAGAGAGAGCGAAAGAGAGAGAGAGAGAGCGAGAGAGAGAGGGAGGGAGAGAACGAGTTGATCTGAGAGAGAAAGCAAAAGAGAGAGAGAGCAAAAGAGAGAGAGAGAGAGAACGAGAGATAGAGAGAGCGAAATAGAGAGAGAGAGAACGAGTTGATCTGAGAGAGAGAGCAAAAGAGAGAGAGAGCCAAAGAGAGAGAACGAGTTGATCTGCGTGAGAGAGAGAGAGGAGATGAATGAGAGCGTAATAAAGAGGAGAGGGTAGAGAGAGAATGGGTTGATAGAGAGAGAGAGAGAGAGCAAAAGAGAGAGAGAGCCAAAGAGAGAGAGAGAGAGCAAGAGAGAGAGAGAGAACGAGTTGATCTGAGAGAGAAAGCAAAAGAGAGAGAGAGCGAAAGAGAGAGAGAGAGAACGAGTTGATCTGAGAGAGAGAGAGAGAGAGAGAGAGGGGATGGGAGAGATGAAAGATGCAGTCGGACGAGAGAGGAGGACTCAAAGTTAAGATTAAAAATAGATGCATGAATTCAGAAGATGAATCGAGGTTTGATGAAATGTTTTAAATTGACTTAAATATTAAAAGAGTTCCACTCAGGATTCGACGCTGTGGATTTAAAAACACGGCGTGGTGTTTGGTTCTTTAACAGCTGCTCGGGTCGTCAGAGAAGAACAGGACGTCTTTTGTTCCTCGTTAACTTTGAATGATTGTTTTAGTTCAATCGGTCAAACAGAGACAGACGGATCGGACAAACGTCAATCCATTTATTGTGTTTCCCGACGGGGAAGGAGCCAGCTGGTGCGGCGCCAGAGGCGGGTCAAACCAAGGACGGGTCACAAGTTCAACATTGACGCTCACACTCACACCTACAGAACATTTAGAGTCCTGAACAGAACTCTGATGAACGGTTCTGGACTGGGAGAACGACACCAGGTTGGGATTAAAACCCAAAACCTCCTTGCAGTGAGAGGACATTTCTAACCACAACACCAGCCCCAACGTCAGTGTCCCCCCCCCCATCAGTACTCAGAGTGTCCCCCCATCAGTACTCAGTGTGTGTCCCCCCCATCAGTACTCAGTGTGTCCCCCCATCAGTACTCAGAGTGTCCCCCCATCAGTACTCAGTATGTCCCCCCCATCAGTACTCAGAGTGTCCCCCCATCAGTGCTCAGTGTGTCCCCCCCATCAGTACTCAGAGTGTCCCCCCATCAGTACTCAGTGTGTCCCCCCATCAGTACTCAGTGTGTCCCCCATCAGTACTCAGAGTGTCCCCCATCAGTACTCAGTGTGTCCCCCATCAGTACTTAAAGTGTCCCCCATCAGTACTCAGTGTGTCCCCCCATCAGTACTCAGTGTGTCCCCCCCATCAGTACTCAGAGTGTCCCCCCATCAGTACTCAGTATGTCCCCCCCATCAGTGCTCAGTGTGTCCCCCATCAGTACTCAGTGTGTCCCCCCATCAGTACTCAGTGTGTCCCCCCATCAGTACTCAGTGTGTCCCCCCATCAGTACTCAGAGTGTCCCCCCATCAGTACTCAGAGTGTCCCCCCATCAGTAGCTATCAGGAGCCCAGGAATAAAACAAGACAAATATCCTGGAGTCGATTCATAGGAGATAAATTTGAACTAAATTGGACAAATAGTAAATTATATCCATGACACAGTTTCTTTCACCGTCAAGCTCTAGATAAAAATCTCCACGAGTCGATTCAGGTGCATCAAGTTTGGATTAAACCGGAGGAACGGTTGAGAAATGTTGGGTAGAAAACGTTGATTTTGGAAATAAAACTCCCCCTAGTGGCTGAAATATGAAACTGATCTTTTCCATAGATCAACCTTTTTCGGGCAATAATCCCACATCCACCCGTCAATCAATAATCGACACCAGAGCTAGCATGAGCCTACAGTTCTTTCAACTCACGGGTCCAGTGTGAGGGTTTGGTGCCGTCTATCAGAGAAGCTCTAGATCGAACTTCAGCCCGACCCGTTTTATCCAAGTTCCTTGGTAGAACCCATGATGGTCATGAAAGACCACGGCCCCACAATTCATCCAGTCTCTCTGAGGGAGGACTGGGTACTGGGCGTAGGTTAGGTCAACACACTAAAACTCACGACAAACATCACAAAGTTCTGGACTCACCGGCCGGTTCAGAGCTGTGGACCCGGTGACATCACTGGAACCGTCCTGCAGGTATGAAACAGAAGAGAGTCACAGTCAGACCACGCGTTCATTCCAATGAGGAAATGGCGTTCTGTGTTTTTCTGAAGCGGGCGAGGCGTTTGCAGCCGTTTGCTCTCTGAACCTCACACATCTTCAGCTTCAGAGGACATTTCTAAAAGATCACGCCGTTATATTTTGCCCCTGAGGTGGAGGTGGAGGGGGTGGGGGTGGGGTTGGGAGGGTGGTGGGGGTCTGACAGCGTGAGGATGTGTGAGACCTTTGCTTGAAGGCGTTAATGTTTGGAAGCAGAGTGAAGACGGAGCTTCGGATCTCTCAGCTGTTTTTATTCACTTATTAAAATCCATTTAAATGTTTGTAAAAATGTTTTTGTGAACGGATGAATTTTTTTTCCTGCTGCAGATCAAAAAACTGTAAAAACCTCTAATCTTCTTAAATCCAGTCAAAGTCTTCCAAAAAGAAGTCAAATATTTTTATATATACATTCTTTATTCATCACATTTTTTGTCATACACAGGAGCAGGGGGCGGAGCTTGGGAGGAGCAGTAGGCGGAGCCTGTGAAGCACACAGGGAGCATGTATTGGGGTCTTGCTCAAGGACTCTATGTGGACTCAAACCACCAACCTGCTGAGCTTCTGAGTGGGAGACGATGGCTCCACCCACTAAGCAACAACCGCTCCACCCTCTGCACTGTGTATGTGTGTGTGTGTGAATCTGAGTGTGTCTATGTGTGTATACGTGTGTGTGAATGTGTGTGTGTTTATGTGAGTGTGTGTGTGAATGTGTGTGTGAATGTGTGTGTGTTTATGTGAGTGTGTGTGTGAATGTGTGCGTGTGTGTGTGTATGTGTGTGTGTATGTGTGTGTGTGTGTGTGTTTATGTGTGTGTGTGTATGTGTGTATGTGTGTGTGTATGGGTGTGTGTTTGTGTGTATGTGTGTGTGTTTGTGTGTGTATGTGTGTGTTTGTGTGTGTTTGTGTGTGTATGTGTGTGTTTGTGTGTTTATGTGTGTGTGTGTGAATCTGAGTGTGTCTATGTGTGTATACGTGTGTGTGAATGTGTGCGTGTGTGTGTGTATGTGTGTGTGTTTGTGTGTGTGAGTGTGAGTGTGTGTGTGTGTGTTTATGTGTGTGTGTGTATGTGTGTGTATGTGTGTGTGTTTGTGTGTGTATGTGTGTGTTTGTGTGTTTATGTGTGTGTGTATGTGAGTGTGTGTGAACTTCCTTCCTCATTTTTTAGTTCTTTTTTCATTGAATAGATTCTCAGCTGTTTTTGTATCATTATAGTTGTTTTGAGTTAATTCTCCATGAAGACTTTTAGTGGATAAAGACATTTTTCCCTTAACGAGAGAAGAGAAACATTCAATTATCAAAGTCCACAAATAAACAGATTCCAGGGAGTCATCCCCCGAGGTCAGCTGATGTCTGATGTGTGTGCGTGTGTGTGTGTGTGAGTGTGTGTGCGTGTGTGTATGTGAGAGTGTGTCTGTGTGTGTGAGAGTGTGTGCGTGTATGTGTGAGTGTGTCTGTGTGTGTGTGAGTGTGTGAGTGCGTGTGTGAGTGTGTGTGCGTGTGTGTATGTGAGAGTGTGTGTGTGTATGTGTGAGTGTGTCTGTGTGTGTGTGAGTGTGTGTGTGAGTGTGTGTGTGTGTGTGAGTGTGTGAGTGTGTGTGTGTGAGTGTGTGTGTGTGTGTGTGAGTGTGTGTGTGTGTGTGTGTGAGTGTGTGTGTGAGTGTGTGTGTGTGTGAGTGTGTGTGTGTGTGTGAGTGTGTGCGTGTGTGTGTGAGTGTGTCAGCTGGACCAGCACCCTGAGGCGGGACACGTGTCTCCTGTCAGAGAGACACTCAGCTGTTTATCTGGGACAACTGCAGGCATGGAGAGACTGAAAGACGACGGCGGTGAGCTAACTCTGGAATTCTGGGAGTTTGCAGTATGACTGCGATGTGTGTGAAGCACCGCTGTGTGTGTGTGTCTGTAAGTGTGTGTATGTGTCTCCATGTGTGTGAGCGTTTATGTGTCTGTATGTGTATATGTGTGTATGTGTGTTTGTGTGTGTGTGTGTGAGGCGTGTACAAACCCGTGGAGATGTGTGTGTCTGTGTGTATGTGTGTTTATGTGTGTGTGTGTGTGTGTGTGTGTGTGTGGCCTTTGGCCTTTCCCAGATGTCTAAGTTCATGTGTGTGTCCCTCAGAGCTATAATGAGGTCTTATGGGACTGCAGGCAAACACACACGCACACACACACACACTCACACACACACACACAATCACACACACACACATACACAAACACCTGCTGGCGATGCAGTGACTGGGTTACAGAGCGCGGCGCTCCATTAGAGGAGGATAGCGAGTAATTAGGTGGCGAGGTCTGAAGCTGTGACCTGATGCAGGACGCTGAAGGGGAGGCGGGGCCTCAGGATGGCGCTGTCCGGTTCTACTCCGACATCCTGCGCTTCATGTAGAGTCTAATAATGTAAAAATGGGAGTGGCCTCTTCTTCTTCATGGTCCCTGATTCACTGCAGGAATGTTTGGGGACCACAACAACTCCAGATCTCAAATCCAATCCAGCATCTGTCGGATGTTCTGGACTGACAAGTCCGATTCATGGAGGCTCCACCTCCATTAAAGGATCTGCTGCTACTCTGAGACACGTGTGATGATTCTCCTCAGCATTGGTTCCCCTCTGCCACAGCTGGACCAGCTCTCTGTCTGCGTCTTCAGAACCAAGGCTTGGCAGAATTGGGTTTGCTGATGTATCAGCGACTCCCAGAACCAGAACAAAACAGAGTCTACTTTGTCGTAAGAGCTACCTTTAAAAGGAAAAACCTGCAGTGACATCTGTTGGAGTAAAATAAAGCAAATAAAGCGACGCCACATTCACATCCTGTTTGGCAGCAACAAAATAAAAGTCTGCTGAGTTTCACAATAAAAGACTGGAAAAATTCAACAAATCCGGGAAGCTGTAGGAGTCCGACTTTGTTTTATGTGTCGCGTTTTAACGCTAAACAAACAAACCGGGACTCGTAAAGCTCCGCCCTCTTCATCCGAATTTGGGAAATGTTTCGACTTCCTGCTGCTCTTCCTCGCTGAATCACAGCGACTTTATTTTAATGTCACTTTCAAATCTAAGGAGACGGAAAACGAGGGAAAATTCTGAGTAATTAGTTCAAATATGAGAGGAGATTTGTGATTCTGGCAGCGGCGGCGAGGGCGGCGGCGGCAGCGAGGAGCGATTTAGGGAATGTTCCGGGCTCCCAGCAAACCAATTATCTGCAGCTCTGCCGGATAATGAGAGGAATAATAAGGTGTCCGTTAAAACCGTCCCGGCGCTAAATGAGTCTCCAGCTGTATCTGATGGGGTTAAAACACGTGAAGCGTTTACGGATCAATTACAAGATGGCAGCGTTTTATTGTGGAAGTCCGGTGAGAAAATAATGAAGCACTTAGTTAAATAGGATTTATTAGTAACTGAGTTGACTCGCGTTCTCATAAAAGCTGCATTCAGGTTCTCCTCGGATGAGTTTTTCCAACTCAGGAAGTCGGTCCCGTGACTTCGGCGAGTCTTTCCATTTGGAATCTGGGAACGATTGACGTCTGTCCGCCATGTTTGTTCGTCTGATGTCAGAATCAGTGGCATCAAGGTAAGCATTCGTGTCAATGTTCCCAGTGGGGAATTAGTTTTTCCGATTATTCTGACAGCAGTTGAAAGCACCGTTTATCTTGACTGTAATCAGCAACCAGAGGAGACGCATTAAAAACAATAAGCTGCAGGAGAGAGAGAGAGAGGGGGAGAGAGAGAGAGAGAGAGAGAAAAGGCCGGAAACCACATATACGATTCAAAAGAATATGAGATTCTGTTTATATAAGATATTACACACACACACACACACACACACACACACACACACACACACACACACACACACACACACAGTCCTCTACAAAACAATAAGAGGGTCAATGATGAAATGGATGGGACGTTCAGTGTGTGTGTTTGTGGGTATGTTAGTGTGTATGTGTGTGTGTGACTATGTGTGTGTGTGTGTGTGTGTGTGAGTATGTAAGTATTTGTATGTGTGTGTGAGTATGTAAGTGTGTGTATGAGTATGTGTGTGAGTATTTAAGTGTGTGTGTGTGTGAGTATGTAAGTGTGTGTGTGTGTATACTTGTATGTGTGTGAGTATGTAAGTGTGTGTGTGTGTGGGTGTGTGTACTTGTATGTGTGTGTCTGTGTGTGGGTGTGTGTACTTGTATGTGTGTGTACTTGTGTGTGTGTGTGTGTGTGAGTATGTAAGTATGTGTGTGTGTGTACTCGTATGTGTGTGTGTGTGTGTGTGTGTGAGTATGTAAGTATGTGTGTGTGTGTACTTGTATGTGTGTGTGTGTGTGTGTGTGTGTGTGTGAAGTACATCTAAATCCGTGTTTTTAAACATCTCTGACTTTTTCATTCATGCTAAATAAAAGACTTAGAGAGAAGAACCTGTAAATAAGAGGTTGTTTGTATTTGTGTGGTTGGAGGAGGTTCAGAGGCGTCATGTGATCTCGGCGGGACTTTCAGGGAAAAATCCTTTAAAATAAATGAATATTTGATAGTTATGACACAAAAACTGACGTTGGGAAGTAAAATGAACAGAAATAAAGAGGAATATTATTTCAGCATCTGAGATGTTACGGCGTTTTACTGAGGCGGAGGTTCAGGTGGTTTTAATCCAAAACTAGATTTCTTCCTCTTCACCTCCATCTTCCCTCCTTCTTATCTTCTGCTCCGAGACGTTTCCCACTTCCGCCGTGGAAACTTTTAGTGGCTCCGTTTTATTTTTACATCACCTCCTATCTTCTCCTCCCTGCTCATCCATCCCTCCACCTTTTACTCGCCCCTCCTCCTCCTCCTCCTCCTCCTCCCTCACTTCCTGCGGTTTGTCATCGGTGAGGTTCTCCCTCCTTATCTCTGACTTCTGAGTGAGATCTCTCGTCTCCACATCTGATCAAAGAGGAATGTTTTCTTCCCCCCGGAGGTTCTGA
>VRLP01007245.1:2500-10000 GCA_009660295.1 Lophius piscatorius | reverse complement strand
AAAAACACACACACACTCACACACACACACACACTCACACACATACACGCACACATACACACACATACACAGTCACAAACACACACACACGCTCACACACACACTCACACACACACACACTCACACACATACACGCACACACATACACACGTACACACACACATACACACACACATACACAGTCACAAACACACACACACGCTCACACACACACTCACACACACACACTCATACACACACGCTCACACACACACTCACAAACACACACACACATGCTCACACACACAGACACACATACACATACACACACATATACACACACACACAGACACACACACACACACACACACACACACACACATTCAAAGTAAATTTGCATAAACTTATCTTCCTTCATCACATTTCAGAAACAACTCTTCAAACGTGAGCCGACCGTCATCGTCATCACTGATGAAGACGTCCGTCTGGGAGTGATGGACTATATATTTATGGTCGTCATTAAGGAAAAAAAGGGGGCGGGACTTAGAAGCAGCACGCCGATAAGAACGTGAGAATAAAGCGGTTTTCCTTTGAGACGGAACACACGCCCGTCACGCCGGAGCGCCGGGCGGCGGTTAGCGGCGCTGCTCCAGATACGTTTGTTTTTAAGAACAGAACTCCTCGGGTTAAACACCCAGAACCTTTTTTTCACGTCTCACAATGTATCTGAACATGCAGATTTAAAGCGGCGGCGGCGGCGGTGGCGCCAGCCTCCATTCCTCTCCGCCGGCGCGCCATCACCTCTGTTAGCCACGCTTCATTGTTTTTGCAGAGTCGTACAATTGTGCGTGTCTAGAAGGAAATCAACCGAGGGGCAAATTACTCTGAACGCCATCGACTCGATGGGACGAGACTTAATGAAGGGATTCTTGCAACAACAAAAAAAAAATCCTTGCGATGGCGCTCCGTCGGAGGATAAAAACACTTTCAGCCCGATGTTGGATTCGTTTGTGATTTACACACTGAAGGGTTCTGCAGAGTGAGGAGGGTCCAGTGGGGGGTGGAAGAAAAAGGTCAGAACCAGAAAGAAGAAGACAGGAAGTTGTTCGTAAACGCTGACTCAGCAGACGCTGACTCTCAGGCCCTCGAAGCTCTGAGGGTCATCAAGGTGTGTTGTGGGTAAATTCAGACCAGCCTTCATGTTCTTCTGGGTCAGCAGTGGCTTTGTCCTCAACACTCCACCAGGCACTTTGGAATAGTGGAGCCATGACCTCTGACCTTTCGCTGAGGTGAGAGAGTCCTGAAGGTTCTTGGATGTTCTCTCTGGATCTTCTGTGACCTCCTGATTGAACCTTCACTTCACTCTTGGAGGAACGTTGGAAGGTGGTCCACTTCTGTGAAGATCCACTATTGTTCCAGGTCTTCTCCATGTGTAGATGATAAGTGTCATTGTGGACCTGTAGAGAACCAGAACCTTAGAAGAAGCTTTGGAACGCTTCCCCGACTGATGGATCTCAACCATCTTCTGGAATTCCTGTTGATTTTGACACAGTCTGACGCTTGTGAGACGTAGGAGACATCTTCCTGCTTCGGTAAAGTGAAGACGGGGTTGAAGATGGTCGGTACTGATCAGGTCTGGGTTGGCCTGGCAGTGGATTTCTTCTCAGAGGGGTTGAATACTTTTTCACAACTCTGTGATGAAGCTGTTTTTTCAGGTGTTTCTCTCTACAGGTGAAAGAACGGACCGAACACGAGCGACCACTATACAGCGCCGTCGACCTTCAGGGCCCGTTCCACGGAGGGATGAGGAACCAGTCGATATGTTTGTCCCTGTTGAACAAACAGTCGTTCTGACGGAGCAAATATGGATCTGACCTCAGCATCATCTCAGCCGGGATGTTTCCACATCCTCCGTATTAAAAAACACCTGGAAACAAACAAATGATGAGCTGGCATTTCTGAGCCTCCTCCTCCTCCTCCTCCTGCCATTTCGGGCTCACGATGGAATACGGATGAGGATGATGAGGACAGACAGAGCGAGGAGCAGCGAGGAGGTTCCGAGCCCTGGCTCTGCTGCCTGTCGGTTTGACTGACAGCTGGGTGCCCTCTCAGGCAGTTCCAGAGGAACAAAACACCAGAAACATCTGACTCCACTACAATATAGGACGAGAATAGGGCCGCGGCAATCGATTACTAAAACATTCTATCAATATTCTGCCGATTAATCGAGTAAGAAATACTTGTGCTTTCACCAACCACCATTCTCACCGTCAAAGTCCGATTCCATAATCTCCCCAAATTCGAGGCAGAGTGAGCCTCTGTTTGCACTCAAAGATAGGTTATCCTGCTCGAAAATGTTGGAGCTGCGCTAACTCCAAAATTTCCTAGTTGGGATTAATAAAGTTCCTTTCTATCCTATTCTATCCTTCAACCAGGGCGTGATACAGAAGAGAGTTTATTCTTTTTATTTCCTCTAATCGCCCCCAATAGGAAGGTTGTGATTTTGAGACTTCTCTAAAAAGTGAAGAAAGGATGGTGACAGATGTTTTAGGAGAGGAAGCGTACGGCTAAAAGAACAATCTCAGCAATTTCTTCTTCTTTTTTTTTGTGTTGCATTAAAAAAATAATGAAATTTAAACTGCTGAGCAAAAACAAAGAATTGAAAAAAGAGAAGATCCTTCTAGCGTCTCAAATAATGCTGACAAAGCATGTTCCAAAAGGAAAGGATGATCTCATGAAAAGATCAAGCAAACATCAAAGTCAGATCTGCATCCCACTAATAATCCAGATCTGCTGATGTGGAATGTTTTAAGTTAAGGGGGCTCACGGAAAATGAATTATGCGGGCTAACAAATACCAAACGGACTTGTGGCTGAAAATGTTCTGACGGGCTGAGGTGCACAGGTGGGGGCGAGGGGGAAGAAATGCACCCCCACCTCTACCATCCGCCCATTTACAAACCGTCCTGGAAACATGTCCAGTTCTTCCTGCTAAAAGGAACCGGTCTCTGGACTCGGGCTGAAACAGAACCTCACGTTTTACCAGCAGATCAATGATTGGATTGAGGGTACTGGTTACACTGGGTCTCCCCGGGTCGCCCAATGTTCTGGAGCGAACCATCACAAGGTGTGTCACATGTCAGCACAGATGCATTATGGTCCCTCCCTCCATCGGTGGGCTTCTATAATGGGGGGAGAATGAATTTTAATTGCTAAATGTAATTTCGCATCCATCCATTCCACTCACTCCTGAAAGCTCTCCCCAGCTCTAACCGCCTCCCACCATCAACACTCAGGAAGGGGGGTCCGCCTTCTCTACATAAAAGATCGCTTACAAACGCTGTGGCGTGTTTCAGCGCTCAGACATTCAAACGTTCAGCCCGTCACTCAAACTGTCACTCAGAACCTGGTCGTATGAACTTCCTCCACTCCTAATCATCATCATCATCATCATCATGGTTTCGAAACTCCTACAATAACAAAAGAACAACAGCTTTTGGAATTCAGCATAAAACATTTTTGTCCACCTGTAAATAATGTAAAATAATTCAATTAACCCTCTTTTGTGTCGTATCCAAACGTCGTATTAGATTCATGTCGTCACATCGTAAAAATAAATAAAGTTTTGTTGAGTAAATATTATAATACGGTAAAGTTGATAATTCCACTCTGTCTTCTTGTGGACTGAAAACTCTGTCGGCGCCGGAGAGGAAGGACGCCTCCCTCCACAGATGTTGAGAGGAGAAGCTGCAGCAGCTGCTCCGACAGAACCTCATTTACATTTTCTCCTGAGGCCAGACCGGGCCGGTTCTTTTCAGGACGTGAAGAGCGGCGGAGCTCTGGGACTCCTCGGACAGGTAATTGGTCACCTGACAGCGAGAACAGCAGAAGCGGTTTTTAAAAGGTTATTCTACCCAGACGGAGATTGGAACATGGACCTTTGGATTAACGCACGACCCGGTTTACCTCCTGAGACACGAGCGGCGCCAATTAAGACAGAAACAAACCTTAAAAAACCTGAAAGACGAGAAAGACGTCTCACTCGACACGTCTGTCCGTTATCTTCTCTGCTGCCTTCCTCAAGTAGAACCCATTACCAGTCGCTTCAGAACCATGTGACCCACATTACCGGGTGCTAATCAACCACTTCATCCTGACCCGTCCACAGCAGTCGTTACTTCAGCGCCATCATCGCGGCTTCAAGGTGACCATGATGCTGAGATGAAGGAGTGTCCTTCCTCTGCTGCTGCCGTCTGACAGACAATCTGAGCTCTAATGAACTCATCACTCTAGATTAACTAGGGGCACTAGAGCCACATCATGACATCACAGAGGAACTAGAGCCACATCATGACATCACAGAGGAACTAGAGCCACATCATGACATCACAGAGGAACTAGAGCCACATCATGACATCACAGAGGCACTGGAGCCACATCATTACATCAGAGAGGAACTAGAGCCACATCATGACATCACAGTGGCACTAGAGCCAAATCATGACATCACAGAGGAACTAGAGAAATCAAAAAGCTCCAGTTCTGTCTGTTTTTGTCACAAACAGATATATGTGGGCACTCAAGGATTAACTCACACAGCTTTACTTCATATCCTCCATGTACGAAAGAGAGAGAGAGAGAGAGAGAGAGAGAGAGAAATGATTTACGTGATTTATGGCCTTGTCAGCCATATTACGCTAGCTGAGGCTAAGCTAAGCAAGCTAACTCTGAAGCAGAGAACGGGTGACTTTTTTCCAGAGCCTCACTGCTGGTCGGGTCCAATTGACAAGGAAAATAAAGTTCTGATAGGAGAATGTTCTGCAGCAGCTCTCGTGTGCTGCAACAAACAAAAGAACCGCTCAACCCACAGGGTTACGGGCCGACCCGTGTCTGGTCCTGTCCGACAGAAAGAAACCTTTAACGTAATAAGAATGAATAAGTTTTTCCTGATCCACCTAAACGTCTGAGAGCAGGAGGAGGCCCTCAGAGGAGCCTGCGTCGTCTCCACCCCGCCGTTCATTCGAGCCACCATCGCATTAAGGAACTGATTTCTTGCAGTCGAAGCTTATTTTGATTAATTAACTACCGGGAATAATTCAAAACTGTACAACCCCCCCCCCCCCCCCCCCCCCCCCCCCCCCCCCCCCCCCCCCCCCCCCCCCCCCCCCCCCCCATCCCCTGCCCCCCCGTTCTGCACGCTGTAAACCTGGAAGCGTGATTATTAATGAAGCTGCAGCCGATATGGGCGAACACTAATGTTCACCAGCGCCTCGGATCCGTCTTCATGTCAGAACATTTATCTAACGCCAATGCCGGGTCGCTGCTCCGGGGCCGCTAGCATCCAAACGGAGCAAACGCTCCTCCGCTGTGTTCTTGTGACTTAATACTGAACGCCAGATATAGAAAAGAGTCAAAGGTGATGAGTCACTCTCCGCCGGCGCTCTGACTCATCGGTTGTAATCCTGCTCTACATTTCCCGCACGTCGGCTGCTATCGGATCAGAACTACACATCCCTCCCAGAATTAGCTTGCCCTGTTTGAGGAGAGAGATAGGCATCAGGTTAATGTCTGACAGAGACACGCCTCTTTCTGTTCTTCAGAGAGACGCTCTAGTGTAGAACGCTCTAGTGAAGAACGCTCTAGTGTAGACGCTCTAGTGTAGAACGCTCTAGTGAAGAACGCTCTAGTGTAGAACGCTCTAGTGTAGACGCTCTAGTGTAGACGCTCTAGTGTAGAACGCTCTAGTGTAGACGCTCTAGTGTAGACACTCTAGTGTAGAACGCTCTGGTGTAGAACGCTCTAGTGTACACGCTCTAGTGTAGAACGCTCTGGTGTAGAACGCTCTAGTGTACACGCTCTAGTGTAGACGCTCTAGTGTAGAACCTAGGACCCGAGGACTGCACAGACTAACTGGTTACAGACGATGAACTGCTTGAAGGTAAATTGTTTTGTCATACAAATATATCCGAATATATATATTCAGCTGCAGACAGATTAGAGAACCTTTGAACCTGCTGACTCCGCCCACAGGAGGAGACGATAACTCCTGCAAGGTCTTTCCCAGAGACCAGCACCTCCATCTTCCGACCCGGTCCGGAGCGATCAGGCTGTGGTTGTGAGCTACAGCGGGAATGGCAGGCGTTCCCAAAATAGCTCGCTCCTCGCTAAATATTTCAGTAACTCAGATGGTGGCATGAGGAGAAGAGGAGAGGGAGGAGGAGAACAACCTCAAAACAGAGATGTCACCTCCTCCGCCATGACAGTCGGACCGCCGGAATCCGACTATGATCTGGATCCAATGCAAATAATTACAGACCAGAAGAAGCTACCTAGGATTTTTATATATGTACGTATATATGTACGTACATATATACGTACATATACATATATATGTATATGTACGTATATATGTATATATACATATACATATATATGTATATATACGTACATATATATATACATATATATGTACGTACATATATACGTACATATACATATATATGTATATGTACGTATATATGTATATATATGTACATATATATGTGTATTTATGTACATATATATACATATATATGTACGTACATATATATGTATATATATGTACGTACATATATATATGTCGTGTATACATATATGTGTATTTATGTACATATATATTCATATTTGACTGGGTTCTTGGCGTGATCCGGATGAAGGATCTTCTCTCTCATGAAAATAAAACCCGTGACTTATTTCCGTAGGTTTTGGAAAGAGTCCATTCTTCATGGGATCAAAGCCGGTTCTGTCTCGGCTCCTCCACAGGAAACAGCAGATCTGTTGTCACGAACGCAGCTGAAAACACATTTGATGTTCATTTTTGAGAAACTACGTAATAAAAGGTCACTAGAATGAAATAGACATGAAGTTCTGGTGAAGGAGGACTCTCCTCTTGCACACTTTCAGAAAAGGCTTATTTTTAAAACCACTCCATCTTTCACCTCAAATACAATTCCATCCATTCATCCGGTCCCCCCCCCTCCTTCCCATCTCCCCCCAGTCCTTGCAGATCCCTCAACGTCATCATTCATCGGTCTCAGCAGCATCATCAGCCACCGCCACCAGTATCCAGACTCAGCTGGAATTTCGGTTAACCTTCATCAGCAACTCTTTGCTTCCTGCTGTGTTTAACAAACTCATCATTTTTGAGTAACATAAATTTGTTTCCAAACCAGTAACATCAGCTTTCTTTGGTGTTAACACAATTCATACAATTAGATTAATATGAACTTCAAAGGAAATCATAGAACCACCGCGTTAGATGTTAAACCCAAAAGGACTAACTCTTCAGTTAGAAGAGTTAGTCTAATAATCTTCTCTCAGCGCCGTCGTTAAATGCTGACACAGCAGATGCAGAGTAGAACTGAATTATTAATCTACATTTCCGTAGGCGGCCTCACAGCGAGACGTTTGTGTGGGTTCTGTCCCGGTGGCCCGGTTCCATAAACATGAAATATAAAGATATAGTAAATTAAACTTAGTATAT
>VRLP01007244.1:0-22945 GCA_009660295.1 Lophius piscatorius | reverse complement strand
ACACACACACACACACACACACACACACACACACACACACACACACACACACACACACACACACACACACACACACACACACACATACACACATACACACACATGCATACACACACACATACACATACACACACATACACACATACACACACATACACACACATACACACATACACACACATACATACACACACACATACACACATAGACATACACACACAGACATACACACACACACATACATACATACATATACACACACATACACACATACACACATACACACACATACATACACACACACATACACACACATACACACATACACACACATACACACATACACACATACACACACATACATACACACACACATACACACACATACACACATACACACATACACACACATACACACATACACACACATACACACATACACACACATACACACATACACATACACGCACACATACAAAAACACCAACATACACACACATACACCCACATACACACACATACACACACATACACACACATACACATACATACACACATACACACATACACACACACACACACATACACACACAGACATACACACACACACATACATACATACATACACACACACATACACATACACACAGACACAAATACACACATACACTTACACACACACATACACATACACACATACACACACAGACTCACACCCACAAACTTACCTTCTACCGATGGAGGTAGCACAAGGATCCCTACATTCATAGGGTCTATAGTGGGTCTATGGTGGGTCTGTAGTGGTTCTATGGTGGGTCTGTAGTGGGTCTATGGTGGGTCTGTAGTGGGTCTATGGTGGGTCTGTAGTGGGTCTATGGTGGGTCTGTAGTGGGTCTATGGTGGGTCTGTAGTGAGTACGGGACGGGCCAGAACTATAAGAACTTCTATAAGAGGCGGTGGTTAATTCTGACAGAGACGATTGTGATTCCTTTGATCCGTTCCTCGGAGGATCAGACGCTCCGATAAAACCTTCAACTCCAGTCAGTCAGCAGGAAGTATCTCTCCCTCCGACACACGAAACTACAGAGAAGATCTGTGAAACAAGAAACTTTTCTTTTCTCTTATTTAAGACACTTTGTGAGACGCGTCCGTCTCCTCAGCTCCTCCCACTGAGTCCGATTACAACCCGCCCATCCTGCAGGACAGACGTCATCAAAGGCTGACTTTCATTGGTGAACTCAGCGTTTTGGAGACATTTGAAGATCAGCGTTCCAGAGAAGAAGATTCTCCTGAAGCTCCTCCTCCACTGAGACGAGGCAACGCGGGCGAGGGCGGAGTCAGAGACCCTTCACGGATGATTGTGGCAAGGACGCCGTGTTGGCCGGATCTGTCGGGGGGCGAATGACCGTCAGTCTTGGTTCTGGAGGGATGACATTCATTTATTATCTTTCCACAAAGCTTTTATCGCGTTTACCGTAAAGAAATAAATCTCCATCATCTTCACAGCCGTGATTGACAGCTGCAGGCGGGCCGTCCTCTGAGACCTTGGACCCGGAAGACTCTCCTACTTCCAGCAGAAGTGACATCATAGGTGCAAACAAAAGTCTTCTGTTATATTATCTCATCAAAACTGCATACACTCGTAAGCCATAAGATTATAACCACCTGCCTCGTATTGTGTTGGACTTCTTTCTGCTGCCAAAACGGTTCTGAGATGATTTTTATGTTCTGACACCTTTCTGATCAGAACCAAGATAAACTTTTCCTGCAGCTTTAATAATGGTTCTGTTTGATTGGACAACACGGGCTGAGCTTTGGTCTAAAACATATTCATGAACGCTGACTGAAGGGTGGAGAGGCAGAAGTACAACTTCAAACAGTTGGAGGGAGAACTGAGCGGAACCGGGTTGGACCCGAACATTGAAATAAAGGAAAACTGCAGGAAACCTTTGAAGGGGGGATCAGAACCGATCAGAACCGATCAGAACCGATCAGAACCGATCAGACCGACTTTCCTTTCAAAGAAGTACTGGGTGGAGTAAAGGGAGGACCACCACCCAGACCCTCACAGTAGATGATCCATTTAATGTCCTCACAAGAAAAAAAAACTTTTCATATACTTTTCATATTTTATATCTTCATTTCTTTTCAAAGTCAAATTTAATATGTTTGACTTACGTTTATCATAAAGTGACAAATATTTGGTCACGCATGTTTTTAAAAGTACAAACAACAGAATTCTAAAATGATTCCATGGAAATACTCTATTACTCTACTCAGAACTCTGTTTGACGTTTTCTGGTTGGATCAGGTTCCTAATTGTCTTTATTGACAAGAACTTTCTCAGCACCTCCTCCTACGTGGACCTTTGACCTGTGGCGTCCCCCCGGGCTCCGTCCTCGGCCCCCTACTCTTTAGCGCGTACATTCTGCCCCCGGGTCACATGATAAACAGGTTCCGTCACATATTTCAAGTACAGTGACTCAAAGTGAACTGGACCAGCTGATCAGAACATTAAAGTGTTAAATTAAACCTCGTGGACGACGTCGACCCACATCCATCAGTCGGACTGGATTTCAACAGAAAAGTCTGCCTCCATGTCGGATCACACAAGTCCCAGTGTCGTTGGTGTACATCCAATAATATTATACTTATTCATCATTTCGGTTTCTCATCCACGTTTATGAATCGACCCGACTGACCTTTGACCCCTGAGGCTTTCTGTTCGACGACACCAGTGTTTGTCTCTGCTGTTTTCACGAAACATCCGCTCAGATGTTTCCTCCAGCGCCGCCCACAGCGGGGAGTTTGAGCCGCGTCTTAACCGGACTTGGCAGCAGAAAAGAGAGTCCAGAACAGGTCCAGAACAGGTCCAGAACATGACCGCCGAGAACCGCCGACTACAGCTGATCACTGCAGACACATGACACACATCTGCTGCTGCCTCACAAACCTGCACACGTAAACTCAGCCCTACACACACACACACATACACAAACACACACACGTACACACTCAAACACACACACACATAAACACTCTCACATACACACTCACACACACACACACTCATACATATGCTCGCACACACACACACACCCACGTACACACACACCCACACACTCACACACACACACACACACACTCACACACACATACACACTCAAACACACACACATACAAACACAAACACAAACACACTCACACATATACAAAAACACACATACACACACTCTCACTCGCACACATACACATGTAGTAACAAACACTATTAACGGGGGGACGGGGGGATCCAGAGGAGCGGAGGAACGTAGTTCCAGATAAATTGGATTAGGAGTGTCATCTAACGCGGAACAAGCTCCTCCGGAACCTTTGATGAAGGGAAGGAGGCGTCGAAGAATGAGGAGCTCCTCTTTGGTTAGGAGACAATTCTGTGTCATCTCAGATGGGGGGCTGAGAGAGAGGAGAGGGAGGAGAGGGAGGAGAGGAAGGAGAGGGAGGAGTATGAGGAGAGGAAGGAGAGGGAGGAGAGGGAAGAGAGGGAGGAGTGGGAGGAGTATGAGGAGAGGAAGGAGAGGGAGGAGAGGGAGGAAAGGGAGGAGAAGGAGGAGAGGGAGGATCGGCGTCTACATCCACAGATATGATCCTCCTATTCAGCGCTCATCCGGTCACGATCGGTCCCCCGCCTGACCCCCCGACATAGGAGAAGATATGATACTGGGGGGCTCCTTATTTCTTCTCACATCCATCCTCTCCGTCCTCCTCCTCTCCTCCTCTGCTCCTTAAAAACTGACTTTCCGTTTATGATTATGCCGTGCATTCCCTCTGTGCCCCCCCTCAGAAACAGAAACCCCCCATCTGAATAATGGGCCCATCTGATGCAGTCTATGCCTCAGGGGGGTTGGGCGGGGGTGATGCCCACTGGCTTACCCACAATGCTGCTGGGCCGGTGGGGAAAAGTCCCCCACTGTGGGAAATGAAACCATGGATAAACAGGATGATTGACAGCTGTGGGGGCGGGTCTCCGTGATGTCATGGCATGTCTGGTTAATGTCTCTTTGAAAATGTTTTTATAGAGTTAAAACACTTTTTGCATATTTTTAATGGCCACTGAAAAACATCACAAGTACATAATAATAATAATAATAATAATAATAATAATAATAATAATATTCATGTAGTTAAAAAAAATTAAATCTTCCATGTGTGTGTAGGTGTGTAGTTGTGTGTTGGTGTGTAGTTGTGTGTAAGTGTGTAATTGTGTGTAAGTGTTTAGTAGTGTGTAGGTGTGTAGTTGTTTGTAGGTGTGTAGTAGTGTGTAGGTGTGTGTAGTTTATGTGTGTGTAGTTGTGCAGTTTTTTTTAGGTGTGTCTAGTAGTGTGTAAGTGTGTAGTTGTGTGTGTAGTAGTGTGTGTAGTTGTGTGTAGTTGTGTGTAGTTGCGTAGTATTGTGTAGGTGTGTGTAGTTGTGTGTAGGGGTGTAGTTGTGTGTGTAGGAGTGTAGTTGTGTGTAGGTGTGTAGTTGTGTGTGTGTAGTTGTGTGTTGGTGTGTAGTTGTGTGTAGGTGTGTAGTAGTGTGTAGGTGTGTGTAGGTGTGTAGTAGTGTGTAGGTGTGTGTAGGTGTGTGTAGGTGTGTGTAGGTGTGTTTAGTTGTGTGTGTAGGTGTGTAGTTGTGTGTGTAGGTGTGTGTGTGTAGGTGTGTAGGTGTGTAGTTGTGTGTGTGTGTAGGTGTGTAGTTGTGTGTGTATGTAGGTGTGTGTGTATGTAGGTGTGTATCTTCCATGTTCTCTGTGATGAAGGAGCGAGGACACTTTCCAGACCATCATCTCCATCATTTGTATTTACATTAACCTTGTGGCGAACACGGTGTCGGGTCGGGGACACAAACACACACGTACACACATCTATACAAACACACACATCACCCTACACACTCACATACACACGTGTACACACACAAACACACATACTTACAAACACACACATTCACATACACACATACAAAAACACACACATACACAAAAACACGTACACGCTCACATACTCACATACACACATACACAAACACACACGTACACACTCACACACACACATATATACAAACACACAAACACACACACATATTACCATACACACACTCACTCGCTCACACACATATCCATACACAAACACATATCACCACACACACACAAATACACTCACATATACACACACATATAATCACACACAGATTCAAACACACCTATAACCACAGACATACATATATTCACACACACATGCACACAATCACACATACACACACCCATATAACCACACACACACATATATTCACACATGCATTCAAACACACCTATAACCACACACACACACAGAAACACACATACACACACACACACAGAAACACACATACACACACACATATAACCACACACACACACATATACACACATATACACACACACACTCGGTGAGGTAGAGTCGGGTGGTGGTGAAGAAGGGTTTACGTCTGAACGGTAAACAGGCTTTATTTCCTGTGTGTGAGGCGCAGCAGGAAATAGAAGATCTTCGCTCCGCTGCTAAAAACAGAGAGAAGATGTTTGTTCACGCGGCGTGAGATCTGCCCTTTCCTTCCAAAGCTCTTCATCCGTGCAGCAAATTCCAACTAGGCCCCGCCCCTCTTTGTTCTTCTTCTTTATTTGTGTGACATTTGGATAAATGCCACGTTGATTATTACGGTAACTAACTAACAGAAGACGCTTTTATCTTCGTTGATAAAAACATCAACAAACTATTCCTTAAAACCCTTTATTCCTTTTTTCAAGATGACACCTGAACACATCTGGATGATGTCACGAGTCACTTCATTCAGTTGTTACTGAAAAGACATTGAAGGCATCATCCATTATATTTGATCATGTTTGTATTTTTCCAAACATCCTCTCTCTTCATAATGTTTTCAGTTTTCAGCATTAAAATAGATTCAAAGTTCTTTCAGTTTGAAAGTATTTAAAATCCATCCCTCCTTTAACTGGAACAGCTCCTCCTTAGCAGGGGCCACGGTGGGATGGAGCCCATAACAGCTGGCATCAGCCTGAGGGGATCGAGTCACCAGTACGTGAGGAAAACAAACATTTACAATTAATCTATATAATTAATAAAGATGTAGTTAGTGTTTCTGAGCTGTGGGAGGATGCTGGGGTCACACAGGGATCAAACACAGAAAGGCATGAGATTTGAACCCAGAACCTTCTTACCATGAAGACTCAGGGCTCCGTACTAGACATCAGCTGACTGAGTGAATAATGACGGGGGTCGTTGATCAAAGTAAACAGAACCGGCTGCAGAATCAGAGGTTTCAGATTCTGCTTCTCCTTTTTTGTTTCGGGTTTCTTCCATGCAGAACTTTGCCTCCTTACATCCGTGAGCGGTCCCGGCACCAGAACCGAGGCAGGGGAGAGGATCCGTGCGAAGAAGAGCCTGCCTGATAATCTGATTTGTTGTGAGATGAATAAATAAGAGAGCAGTAAATCCTTCAGAGACGCTGCGTCTCACTGGAGTTCCTCTTTCTGCCTGCAATCAATCCGCCGTTCAGCGTCGCCGCCACAAAACTTCAAACGTTCTCCGTCGTGCTGCAGCGTCACTGCGTCGCGTTCCTGACCTCACTGTTTCTCTGAAGTCAGCAGTCTGCTCTAGGATCATATCCCACAGTGACTGAATCTAACCATACACACACACAACCACGCACTCACACATACACGTATACACACATACGTACACACACATATATGTACACACACACACAGGACACACAGCCACAAACTCACATATATACATACAGGCGTACGTGCACACACAAACACACACACTCACATACAAATATACACAACCGCGTATGTACACGCACACAAACACACGTACACATACTCACACACACATATACACACATACGTACCCACAACCACACACTCACACATAGACAATTACATGCACGATTAGGTACAAACACACACATATATACACACACACATATACACACACGCACACACATACACACTCACACAAATACACTTAAACACACACACATACTTGTCTATATCCTCTCTGAGGACCTCATTCTCTAAGGTATTTGTGAGGACCGCCCCTTCCACTGGAGTTTGAATAATGCAAAATAAAAAACAAACATAGACATTAACACACACACACACACACACACATGCACTCACAAACACAAACAAGCATTTGTACACATATACAAACGCACAAATGTAAACAAACGCTCGTATGAACACACACATACGTATACAAATAGTTTTGCACATGTACACACACACATGCGCACAAATACACACAGCCACACACAGACACACACAGACACACACACGAACACAGGTGAGCGTGTGCAGAGACAGGATGGATCGCTCGAATTTCAAATGAGTGTGTGAAAATGATCACGTTGATGCTTTACGATCAACATAATCAAAATATTTTCATTGATTAGTCCCACCCTAACTGAGTCACAGCGCCATCAAAGAGTGTTTGTGTTTGTGTGTGTGTTTGTTTGTGTGTGTGTGTGTCTGTGTGTGTTTTTATGTTTGTATGTGTATGTGTGTGTGTATGTGTATGTGTATGTGTGTGTTTATGTGTATGTGTGTGTGTGTATGTGTCTGTGTGTGTGTGTGTGTGTGAGAGTGTTTGTGTGTGTGTGTTTGTATGTGTGTTTGTTTGTGTGTGTGTGTATGAATGTGTGTGAGTCTTTATGTGTGTTTTTATGTTTGTATGTGTTTGTGTGCGTGTATGTGTGAGTGTGTGTATATATGTGTGTGTGTGTATGTGTATGTGTGTGTGTGAGAGTGTTTGTGTGTGTGTGTTTGTATGTGTGTTTGTTTGTGTGTGTGTATGAATGTGTGTGAGTTTTTATGTGTGTTTTTATGTTTGTATGTGTTTGTGTGTGTGTGTATGTGTGAGTGTGTGTATGTATGTGTGTGTGTGTATGTGTATGTGTGTTGGTCGCTGCATCGGCCAACACCAACTCACGTTAAAACACATAAACAGAAATCATCTTCTCCGCCGTCATAAAACAAGAGTCATAAAATACAAGCCAGACGCCGCCGCAGGACGCGGCGTGCCCTCATCACGCCTGAAACGGTTTGGATTAATAACTTTTTGTCTGAGAGCAAAGACTTCTGGCCATCAGGTGCAAAATGATTATTACCTATTCTGCCTCCTCCATCAGCAGGATGTGACGGAGGTTCCTGCTGATCAACCTTCCTGCTAGGCGCCATGTCGACAGGAAAGAGGCTGACCAACGCGGGCGAAAGGACGGACATGAGAAACTTGATGTTTTTTCTTCCGTCCGTCTCTTCCTCTCTGATTCTGTTCGTCCTTCTGGTTCTGTTATCCTGACGCAGAGACGCTGTCGGTCCGATGGCGACTCATGCAAAAAACATTTGCCGCAAACAAAAAGCCCCGAGAGTAAACCCGACCCAAACGGAGGGACGCTGCTTTCTGCTCTTCATCTGGGAACATCTGCATGCAGAGATGCACAATGCGGCGCCCAAGCAGGAACAAATAACCACACGCCGGTGAATAATCGGGTCCGCTATCATAATTACTTTGGCATTTGGCGTGGAGTCACTCATGAGCAGCCAACCGTAGCGAGATAAACTGGCGACTTCGCTCCACGGCCTTCAGCAGAGGTGACACTGGGAGGGGAGGAGCAGGGGGCGGAGCCCGACGCCCAGCCCGATGCAGAGAATACATGAGCTTGAAAAGTTCAAAGATGCATGAAAACATCGTCTCCTCACCGTCGAGTCCTCTTCCCCCTCGCGACAGACCGGCGCCACAAAAAGGCCGTTTGTGTAGCAGACGACAGAAACGGCGGCTTCAATCTTCAACATCTCTTCTCCTCACCGCCGAGGTTCTCTGTGTGAGGAACGCCTTTCTTTCTCTGATGGTTTGGTCGTCTCTACAGTGACATTATTACTTCTTACAGGCCAGTGAAGCGCGAGCGGACAGCAGGGGCGGAGCTTGAATCAGCGCCAGCGGCTCCTGCAGGAGAGTCCAGTCTCATCGCTGCTGCTGCTTCAGCTGGTGGAGGTCAGGAGGTCACCCGTCGCTCAAAGCTCACGTCAGAATCGCTCGTATCGAGCGTCAGATTTGTTTCTTCCAGGAGTTCTGGAGCGCTTCAGAAAGTTCTGCGGACCTTCAGTGATACAGTCGGACTGGATCTTTTTATTCCACAGGATGAGGAAAACGAATCAACCACCAGCCTTGGGACTACTCTCCATTTATCTCCAGCCTGATTCATGTGGAAGTAAATATCTTCTCACACGACCTCCACCATGTGGACTTTTTTCTTCCTCGGAGCTCCGGGCCGAGACGTATTTCACACTTAATGGTTCCGGCTCTGCCGCCAGCTCCGGCGGGACTGGGGGAAAACATTTCTGCTGGAGTTCAGATTAAGCTGGCATTGCAGGATTTATCACAGATTCTGGGTGGAGGTAAGAAGGGAAATGTTTTGGGTCAGGGATGTGGCGACTTCACATCCCCCCATCTCACCCGGCTGTATCGTGACATCAGAGAAACATCTGCATCTTCAACAGCAGCAACAATCACGACCACGACCGTTTCTGTTCTTCTTGTCTCAACCGCTGACTCTCCGTTTTGTCCTTGTATAAAAATAGTTTATCTGTGACATAATACGTGGTTCTGGTGCCGCTTAAGACCATGGAAACGCCCAAACCCATTTGATCAACCTCAATCTATAACCAGCCTAGAAGCAGGGCCCGGTTTGCTCCTGAGGTAAATGGCCCGTGTGGGCTGACACTCAACCTGAAACCGGCCCTGATGACCTCCTGCTGCTGGAGAGCCTGGTTCCTTTCATACGGACTCTGAAGGTAACCTCCAGCGGCGTGCTGTGATAATGGCGGTTCTGCAGACGAGTGCTGGAGAAACACGCTGGGAGAACATTGATAGGAAACAAGAGTGGGTTTTTGCTGCAGAGGAAACTGAATGGACCCGTCAGGCGCTGAGACCTTCGTGTGATTTTAAGTCCCTGAACAGTCTTCAATATTATCGAGGAAGAACTGGATTGGGTCGGAACATTTTGGTTTCACTTGCATATAGTTGGTATCTTCTCAATTGTTTGGGGGGTAACAGGCAGAATGGACCGGACCTTCCTTCCACCTGTCTGCTGTACTGGTCTGTTCCTGTGCTGGACTGATCCGACTGCTCACCATCACTAGTCTGGTCAGAGCGGTTCTGGCCTTCAGAGTGAGGTCCAGACCAGCAGATGAGAAGATTATTAACTGCTCGATGTAAGATTATTAAAATAAAATCCTGAGATTTCTCTAAAAAGGAAACTTGGATAGTTTGTTCTTCTCAAAAACCATCTCTGTCAGAATTCAAGGTCCATTTGTATCGATCATGGTTCCGAGATGTTTCTGCTATTTCTATATTTCTACAGCCGGTCTCTTATCATGGTGCTCCGTCCATCCTTCAATCCATCCATCCATCCATCACCCCACCCTTCCATCCATCCATCCATCACCCCACCCTTCCATCCATCCATCCATCCTTTTATCCATCCATCCATCCTCAATTATTGACTGAATGGATGAAGATGTTTCTACTAACAGCATGAAACCACCCTTCTCACAGACCTTCTCCTCGTTTCTTCACCTGCTCCCACGACTCTTCCCAGATCTCCATGTTGTGGACCATCAGCTTCTTCCCTCTGTCCCTGCTGCAGCTCTGAACATCATCCTTGTTCTTGAAGAGCATCACCAGGACATGATTCGTTCCTCAGGCATCATCTCATCCTCTGACTCCAGTGGAAATGACTCTGGAGTCAGATGCTAATCAAATTAAAGCTAACTGCTAAACTGAGGCTACTTCCTGTCTTTGAGGCGTTTGTTGCTGGAGATCAGCTGAGCGACATAAAATTCAGCAGCAGAGAAGTTCTGAAGCAGTTCTGATGTGTGACTCCATCAGTGGTCTCACGTGTCCAAACTGTCTGGGAACACGTCATTATGGAAATGTCTTCAGTCTGTGAATGCGGATTATTCCAGACTCAGATGGAGCTCCGCGTCCTGAGCGGCGCCGGTCTGATGGCTGCCGCAGCCGCAGACGTGTACGTATGGGCATCTATTATTCAGGTCGTAATTACACAGCGGCCCGTTTTGTCAGCCAGTCAATCAGAACCCAGCTTTTCATTAGGCCGCCTGTCACGGCGCCTGGCTGGAGGCCCGCCTCTCACACGTGTCACACACACAACAACCAGCCGCCGATGTACACATTTCACACAACACAAACACACACAGCATTGCACAAACCGTCCCCTCTGACGAGGGTTTCTCACGCCGCTCATTCTCTCTGGTACGGTCGGCGCCCGCTGAGAATCCATTTAAAAGTAAGATGAGACTGATTGGACTGTCGCACGATGACATCGGAGGGAGGGGGAGGGGCTAGACGTTTAGGTGATGAGGGGGGCGAGGACGAGCAGATTTGATGTCGTTTACAATAAGACTGCTCTTATAAAGACTTCATGAATAGTTCAATATATATATATATATATATATATATATATATATGATGTTTATATATTATTTATTAGACTGTCAACATTTTATGAATTATGAATTAATAAGCTGCGATAAACAACCAGATAAAAAGACACTTCCTGTTTCAGTCCCGGCCGCCCCGCCTGAAGGATGTTACTACACTGTAAAAAAGAAACTCAAATCTGGGGTGATGCTCCGGGGGGTTCTGGCGTGGCGTTCCGGGTCGGATACTCGTAGCTCATTTACCGTAAAAGAAAAAGTTTAAACATTTACTAAGAGTTTATCTTCAGTTCTACAGAAATACTGTTGGTCACAAGGTCTTTTTTTGTTATTGACTCTGCTTTGATGTCCTTGTAAACAGGTTTACAGTATATCCGTATTTTTCGTGATAATTTATTTTAATTTCTTGTGCTAATCGTCTTTTTTTTTTTTTTTTAAGTGAAACTTTAGGGTGAAACATCTAGATTTTCTTTTACAGTGCAGTTATTGTGTGTTTTCCATCAGCCTGCATCTTGTTTACTGCGTTGATCCTCACCTGAAGGTCGCTGAGGTCACGATCCACCGCTGGTTAGAAATAACAAGAGCAGGACCTGCAGGCTCCCAGGCAGATGGAGAACCGGCATCAATTATTCAAATCTGTGTTATAACTCTTTTATAATCATTTATTCATGATTCATACAATATTTAAAAGCTAATTAATAAACACATTTTTGGACTCTCATCAACTTTATGAATCATAAACATATTTGTATTTAGTTATGAATCCTTTATAAGATAAACGGTAACTTCTTTAACTACAGGTGCCATTCAAACTTTTTTCTCTGGATAAAACGATCCAACCTTCTGTTGTGGTTTGGCCTTTATTCTAAAAGACAGGGACGTGAAGATGAAACATTTTGAAAACGTCACCGTGTGAACGGGTCAAATGTGATCCGGTTCCAGACGGTCTCATTTAGACTCTTGTTGATTTTTAACCGTTAATGCGGGTCTTGTTGACGGATGTCAGCGTTTCTGGTGCTCGCAGATCCGCGTTCATGAAGATGGTTTTCATAATCAAGAGTAAAAAGGCTTTTCTGTTTTTAATGAATCCATTGTTGCGTCAGGAGGGTTCTGACAGAGCCCAGACGATTATAAACACTCACACTGGCTCTGGATCCATGACTGTCGAGTTACTTCTGGGTTTGTTGTGTTTCTGTTCTCTGGTTTGATTTTGAAGGTTTGTTTCCATCGCCATCATTCTGGTCCGTGTTCCTGTTTTATTTTGAAGGGGTTATCTTTGTTGTTTATTTAGTTTTACACTTCCTGTCAAGTTTTCTTTGTTTTGCCTGTTTAATGTTTTATCTGTTTGTTGTTCTTTATTCTTTATTCCTTCTTAGTTTCATCATTGTGAGTTCCACTTCTGCTCCTCCTCCCTCTCTGTGTCCGTCTCCACCTGTGTCCTTTCTATTCTCCTCCTGTCTGATTGTCCATCATGTCCCCCTGTGTCTCATTGTCTTGTTCCCTCAGTGTCTCTATCTCTGCTCACCTGTCCTTCTGTGCCGATTCTTTGTTGATGTGTCCTCGTCACGCGTCACAGCCATTCCTATAGTATTTCCCCGTTTAAGTCTTTCTCCGTTTAAGTGTTTCCCCGTTTAAGTCTTTCTCCGTTTAAGTGTTTCCCCGTTTAAGTATTTCTCCGTTTAAGTGTTCCCCCGTTTAAGTCTTTATCCGTTTAAGTGTTCCCCCGTTTAAGTCTTTATCCGTTTATTTCTTGCAGATTTGCTTGGATTGTTTTTTGACTCCGCCTTTGCTCTTTGGATTTTGGATTGTTGGCTTTCTTGGACTGCTCACCTGGTTTTGCGCCTGCCTGCTTGTAGATTTGGATTTTGGACTTAATGAATTAAATATAATTAAATATTTTAAGGCACTTGCTCTGGCTCTACCTCTAGTTTGTGTCGGTAGGTGGGACTTAAATTCTGCTCCTGACTCAGTTCCTGATGTTGTGAAGCATCATTTTACAGCGATTGAATCTTTCTTAGTGTGGAGCCTTCATCATCAAAATCATTATAGCGCATGAATATTTCAAATAAAACTTGTATTTCACGGGAAATATGATGACGTGAGCTGATATAATTCAGTCTACTTTTACAGTGCAGCTCTTGATGTTGTCTTGTATGAAGTCAGGAGATGGAATCCCGCCTCCCTCTGTAGTTACCAGTAAACGGAGCAGAAGTTCTTCCAAACACATCCGGATCAGGAGTGTCTCCAATAAAAGAAAGAAGATGTGATTAAGTTTCCCTTTATTGCCGACAGAATCCTGATTTGAGGAGCGACTCTTCTGTGAAGCGTATTGGGAGGATAAAGTGGATAACAGGATAAGAGTATGGATTTGATCACATCAGGATTCCACTACATGCTGTTTTCTCATAAAACTGTTTCCACGTCTGCAGCACATTAATCTCTGCGACACCCAGCCACAGACTTTAACTACCTCCTTTAACTTTTCCCACCGTCGCTGAAAGCAGCCCCACCGAGAATCAAGTAGCGGCTCAGATTTATCTCTGGTTGTTTCATCTAGTCATCAACTCTTCAGCGTCTCTTCTTTTTTAATCATACTGAAACATTTAATTCAATCAAATATGAATCAAACTGGGAGGAACGTTATTGGATATAGCTGACGCGATATTTACGTTATTTATGCTGATACAAAATAAAAACAGTCGCAGGAAAAACAACGTACGGATCGTTACACGAGGAAATAACGTTAAATGAGATACATTGGTTTAAAAAGATAGATATTGCGTTTTAAAAGAGATGACCGAGACGGGGGCGGAGCTCTCCGTGGTGCTGAAAATTCAAGCATCTCCTTTCCATTCCATCGCCCATATTTGACCGCGTCCCGGTTTGAGTTTCCCTTTCTTGTTTATTTTGAAGAGCAGGGTCACCGTTAGCCGGAAGAGCCACAGCGGCGGAGACATAACTGGAGTGATCACTCATTAGTACAGCAACACAAAAAAGAAAAACCTTTGTTACGAGGATTTTCTCTGATGAAAAACGATCTTATTCTAATAAAATCTACCTTCTTCCTTTTCTTCAGTCAGATATTCCAGCTGATATGGAGCCAGAGTAGTTTGAACCAGTAACGAGGTACAGCCATAATACCCCAGCAGAGGAACACTCCCGCCGACTCCACAGTCAGGAGTCTGTCGAAATACCAACAGGGGGCGATATAGCTACAACCGCTAATCTGTGTTAACCATTCAGAACCCTGAAAAAGTGTCTGGCAAAAGTTATAGGTTCTGCTAAAAAGGAAAGTTTTAAGACCTTTTTTAAATGTGTCAGTCGTCTGTGGAGCCCTCAGATGGTCAGGGAGGGCATTCCACAGACGAGGGGCAGCAGAACGTCCGGCAGCAGAAGGATACAATAAGATAATATAAGATAATATAAGATAATATAAGATAAGATACAATAAGATAATATAAGATAATATAAGATAATATAAGATAAGATACAATAAGATAATATAAGATAATATAAGATAAGATAAGATAAGATACAATAAGATACAATAAGATAATATAAGATACAATAAGATACAATAAGATAATATACAATAAGATAATATAAGATAATATAAGATAATATAAGATAATATAAGATAAGATACAATAAGATAATATAAGATAATATAAGATAATATAAGATAATATAAGATAATATAAGATAATATAAGACAAGATAATATAAGATAATATAAGATAATATAAGATAATATAAGATAATATAAGACACAATAAGATAATATAAGATAAGATACAATAAGATAATATAAGATAATATAAGATAAGATACAATAAGATACAATAAGATAATATAAGATAATATAAGATAATAAGAGAATATACAGAGTTGATGGGCAGCAAAATTAAAGAGGAAATACCCAAACTCAGAACCAGCACAAATATAGAGGAATAAGATACAAAACCAGAGTCACGACATGTTTCTTTCTCCTGCTGCCGCAGAAACGAGGCTCCTGTCTCACCACACTCCATCTTCAGCGGTGCAGACCTACTGTGTGACCTGATGGATGAGGGTGAAGCTGGAACATCTCAAACACCCGTACTCTCTGCTCACGCTGAGCCTGATTCATCTCAACGGAATCAAAAGACAAGTCCAAGAAGACTCTAATCGGAGTAAATGTTGGTTTTTCACAGGGACTCCCTGTGGTTGTCCAACAGCAGCGGGGAGTGGAGGCTGGAAGGAGACCCGGGACAAACACACAGTTCTGATGCTGAAACGATTCTTCATGCAGCCCCGGACTTAAACGAAACACTTCCTTTTAATTATCAGAGGAGAACTTTGAGAGAATAATGAGCATAACTTTTCGTTATCTGGATGAAAGTCTGATTCATCCGGCACCTCTAATGGGTTTGCTGGTTCAGGCTCCGCTGATCCATCCAACACCGGTACATTTGTGGAAAAGGAATGAAACACAAACAGCGTGTTTTTAGAAACATGAATTAAAATGAAGATCAGGGAATAATAAAGTAGGATTAACTTTGGCGGAACACATTCTCTGCAGGATGCAAAAAAGAAGCTTCAAATGAATAAGTCTCTGAAGCCCCTCCAGCTGATCCAGAACGCTGCTGCACGTGTGCTGACCAGAACCAGAACCGGGTTAAGAGAACATATCTCTCCTGTATTAACTTCCCTTCATTGGCTCCCGGTAAAATCTAGAATCAAATTCAAAATCCTTCTGCTCACGTACAAAACCCTTAACGGTCAGAACCAACGTAACAGAAGGAGCTCATAGTTCCATATTGTCCAACCAGAACTCTGAGCTCCCAGCATGCAGGGTTACTGGTAGTCCCCAGAGTCTCCAGAACCTCCCATTCCATCTCCCATGATGCATTGAGCTATTCTCTCTTCCTCTCTCACTGTCCGTCTTTATACATCCCTCTCACTTTAATACATGTTACTGGATTAATGCATGTTACTGGATTAATACATGTTACTGGATTAATACATGTTACTGGATTAATAGATGTTACTGGATTAATGCATGTTACTGGATTAATGCAGGTTACTAACTTGACACTGCAGGCTCTCGTGGATGGAGGCTGGTTCTGCTGCTATGGACCTGCTCGATGCCCACTGATCTGCTCAAGGTTTCTGCCTGTTAAAATGCATTTTTTTCTCGTCATTGCCTCCATTGTTCTTGCTAGCGGAGGAGTCTTGTGGGTCTCTGTAGGACAATTGGATCTAGAGGCGGGTTGAGACCTGCTCTTTGAGGAAAACACCTTCAGTCAGCAGTTGTTGTGAACTGGCGCCATGTAAATAAAACTTTTGAAGATCTGTTTATCTTCTCATACAAATGCCAGAGAACATGGACGGATCAAAGTGAGGCTGCAGATAGGAGAGATGATGCCAGAGGGTCAGAGTCATGGCGAGAAGAGGACTAAAGGAGGCTCACGGGTCACAAAAAGCAAGATGGAGATTGGGTAAACTTCTATAAATGTGGCCAGAGACTGGCTGAGTGAAATGCGGGTGGAGGATGATGAGAGAGCAGAAGCTGATGACTCTACGATTCCTCCATAAGAACCCAGCGGGTTGCAGAAAAAGCGTGAACTCCCGCTGTAGTTCCTGTAGTTTGCATGTGTTTGAGAGGAAGCGGGAGCTCATGAGTATTCATGTCTACTCCTTTCTACAAGCGTGTCCGCGTTCAGCTGCACGTTTGCTCTCCTTTTGACCAAGATGTCTGATTATGGGTGGTGCAGATGGGAGGAGAAGAGGGTACATAATGAAGACCTCTGGATCAAAGCCACCAGAGTGTACTTGAAAAACAAAATCAGCTCCACTCAACTCCAGAGAGGAGCGAGGCGCGGTAATGATGTTGACTCAAGTCTGATCCGCGTGTACACTTCCTGCTAACTCAACCGACGCGGCGAGGGAGGTTTGCTTTCTGCGGATGCTTCGTTCTGCGGAGGAGGCTGCATAATAAACAAAGTGACAGGGGACCGCGGCGAGATCCGCCGTACGGCGAGACCGTCGGAATATGTTAGAATAATGTCGCCTAATTGGTGCCCAATATGTTAGGATGCAAAGAAGAGCAGAGACGGCAGTTAGCTGTACTTAGCAGCCGCTTAGTCAGACTCCTGTTTCCAGCCGGGCCTCAGAGGAACGACTGGTTGTTCGCAGGAACTAAGGAGACGCTTTTTATTCCATTTCCATCTACGTGTTCATAAATATAAAGTATTTTACATGTAAGAGATCAAAGAACCATCAGTGTTTGACTGTAGCATTACATCAGAAAACACACACACACACACACACACACACACACACACACACACACATACACACACACACACACACACACACATACAGGCATATACACATACGCACACTCACACACACTTACACACACATATACACACACACACTCACACAGACTCACACACACGCACACTCATACACACACACTCATACACACACACTCACACACACTCATACACACGCACACTCATACACACTCACAAAATCAAACACGCACATACACACACACGTACACTCACACACACTCATACACACACACACACTCATACACACACACACACACTCACAAAATCACACACACTCATACACACACACACTCATACACACACACACTCATACACACACACACACTCATACACACACACACACAAACTCATACACACACACTCATATACACACACACACACACATGCACTCACACATATAGACTCACACACACACACTCACAAAATCACACACGCACATACACGCACACTCACACACACACACATACACACACACACACACACACTCCTGCTGAGCCTCAGAAGAGCAGCAGGCGAAGAATAAATTCTGATTCCTGTAAAACTGTAACGTGTCGACTGGTTGATTTAATCAGCTGCAGACACATGAGCCGTCGTCGCCTGCAGGTTTGTGTGGATGCTAATCAGTGGTGAACTGAGAAAACCAGGAGAGCAGCTTCAGCGGCTGCCAAACAAACGGAACGGGCTATGAGGGGGTCGGGGGCGTTGGTGGTTGGTGCACGGTTGGATGGAGAATGAAAGAAGGTGGAGGAGCTCGGAGAAGGAAAGGCGGCGAGAAAGAAAGAGTTGTTGAATGTTTTGTTCAGGGATGAAAGAGATTAGATTTTAAAATGATCCTGAAGAAGTCCTGAGGGACGAAAACGTTTTCTGAACAGATAAGACGTTTACAATAACACTCTAAAAAAAATTGTTGAATTTACTCTGCTGGTAGCAGCATCCAGACTCAGAACAGGAGGAGATGGGGAGAGAACTTAAAGCCCGGGGACGAGGTTCTTCAAGAACCATAAACCAGCCTTCCGTAGGAGACTGAGGACCTCAGCGCTGATCCTGGTTCCACGGTCCACACGGTCCTGACGGATTCCAAGACTCTGAATGTTCCAAACCCTGGGTCTATTGATGTCAGAGAGAGTTTACCCTAGAAAACCCCCCAATCTCCTGCGTTGTTCATGCAATCACCCTCAAATGTAGAGTTATGTCAGAAAAACGTTTTTGTGATAAAAAGCTCCCCCTAGTGTTTAAAGTCTGAACTATTAGAGTAAATTATGATAAATACAACACAGATCTCCTCCAGTCCATTCGTCGGCACCAAAGTTGGACTAAATTGGACCAACGGTTGAGAAATGATGGCCCGAATCCTTTAGGAGATAAAACTCCCCCTAGTGGCAGAAACATGCATCAGACACTGTCTGTGAAAACGACCCATGAAATAGTTTTGGAGTTTTCTTGTTGGCGTGAAGAACCTTCAGCAGCGATGAAGAGTCATTACATCTCTGACTCTACAGGAATAAAACAATTCAATGAAGTTCTGATGAAATATTTTAAACACAAAAGTCTGGATTATCTGTTAAACAGGGATTAAACTTAAACTGATGTTCTTGAATAAACTTGAGTCTGACTTAAGTTAAACCTGCTGAAGCGAGTTTTAAACATTAACGCGCATGAATTAAATATAGTCGGGTTAAGGTCATTTTTAAGTTCACTTTTGTTGAACGGAACCAAAGTTCCGTCTCGTCTCTCCTCCAGAACTCAGGATGAGAAACATGAAAAATAAGATCAAATCCCGATGATGCTGCCGCAGCCGAACGGAAAGAACGCGTCTCTTATTTTAATGAAAAAAGAGGCAAAATAAAAGATTGCGTTCACTCGGGCGAGTAATAGCCGCCCCGCTCCTCAGTCATGTAACAACAAGGCCACAAAAACAGACGGATGCGAAATGACAGGTTTTAACAAAGGAGCCATTTCAACGAATCACCAAACAGACGACATCAAATCATCCGGTGGATCCGAACCCATCACAGCTGCTCCGCGTCAAACTGTTCAGTCCTTCTCAGAGCGACGCCTCCGCTCTTCAGCAGATGATTTGGGGGCCCTGAGGGACCCCGGTCTGTTAAACTGATGACTTTATTATTCACATGCTGCACATCTCACACACTCGTTATTCATAGGAGTATTTATATTAATAATAGTTGTTTCACCATCAGACTGAAAGATTTTTATCCTCTTACAGTTTTTCATCTTCTAGTCATCTGGTGTTTATTCAAGTTCTATCATTCAAAGTTATAAAGCCAGCCAGTTACCGGCCAAACTGGGTTCCAGCCCTCACCTCTGGTCCTGAGCTCTGGGTCGAGACCCAAAGAATGAGGTCCAGGATACCGGCGGCTGAAATGAGCTTCCTTCATGGGGGGCTGGACTCGGCCTTGGAGATCAGGGGAGGAGCTCAAACATCCGGAGGAGGTCAGAGCGGAGCTGCTCATTCATATCTGAAGGAACCAGCTGAGGCGGTTCAGCATCTCATCAGAATCCTCCAGGATGAGCTGGAGATTGTTGCTGGGGAGAGGGACGCCTGCAATATCCTTCTTAGCCGACTGCCAGTGAAAGCTGACCCCGAAGAAGAGGAAGAAGACGTGTGGATAAAAGTTATGTACATCCTGATATCTGGCTGATTTTGGAACCCAGCCACAGAGGGGTCCGAAGCCCATGACCTTCTACCGCTGGTACCAGGTACCAGGTACCAGGTACCAGGCCCGGATCAATGGGGAGGGCTCCGTCGTCAGAAATCAATATGCTGAAGAGAAAACTGGTTTCCAAAGTAGAGCAGTTTGGGCTCAGGTCATCTGGTGATTGTTAGCCAGAAGTGTTCCAGCTCATGGATGGAAACACGACGAAGAAGAGGAAGAAGAAGAAGAGGAGGAAGATTGTCAGAGTGTGACAGGATGATGAATGAGGGGAAGAGAAGTACTGGAATGATTCTTCTTAGAGAAGATGATGCGTTTCTCCGCGAATCGTCCAGTCAGACAATGATGATGATGATGATGATGATGTTGATGATGATGATGATGAAGTCAAATCTCCTTCTTGTACTATGGACAAGAACTAAGAGTACCGGGTTATTTTGTTTTAGACTTTATAACACCTCACCTTTATATATATATAAATATAGACATATATATATATATATGAATGTATATATATACACATACATGTATATATACATATATATATACACATATATATATGTACATATATATATATATGAATGTATATATATACACATACATGTATATATACATATATATATATACACATATATATACATATATATATATATGAATGTATATATATACACATACATGTATATATACATATATATATACACATATATATATATGTACATATATATATATATATATATATATATATATATATGTATATATATATATATATATTTCAACTTAAGTTTGAGTCTTTTCAGACCATAAATTGTAATTCATGGTCTGAGCCTGATTAATTGTCATAATCAGCCGTGGTAAAGTTTTAATCACACTGTTTGATATGCGACTATAACTTAAAGAGTGATAAAGTAAGACGTTCACATTTTATTCACGTATTATTATTCAGGTTGGAAGCTTTGGAGGTTGGGATTTGACCCCAAAGCCACCTGGTTGATCATTAATGCGTCTGTCGGCCCACTGAAGCGACTCCACTTACATAATTAACATTTAAATAAGATAAATCTGAAGTCAGCTGTCTGTATTAATATTATTATTATTATTATTATTATTATTATTATTATTAATATTATTAATATTATTAATATTATTATTAATATTATTATTATTATTATTATTATTATTATTATTAATATTATTATTATTAATATTATTATTATTATTATTATTAATATTATTATTATTATTATTATGATTAATATTATTATTATTATTAATAATATTATTACTATGATTATTATTATTATTATTATTATTATTATTATTATTATTATTATTATTATTACACTATTCTATCCGTACTTTAATGTAACTAAGATTAAAGTTCTAGGACCACAAAAGACAGAGAAACGTTTTTCTACAATACTTTATCTCACTAGCAGGAATATATCCCAAAAGAGGAAAAACAAATCTGATCAAAAACTGAAAGGTTTGTATTTTCACTCTCGTTTGTTAAAGACGGATCAAATCTGATTCTGATTCTGGATCTGGATCTGGATTCAAGGCTCCCCCAGATTCTCTAAAGACACGAGGACGTCCCTGAGTATCTCAAACCCAAATCAACTAAAAAAGCACAGAATTGGATCAGAACTCTTAAAATAGAAACCACATCTTGTTGTTGGGGCCGTTTACCCAAAGACATGAAGTTAGAAGGTGGAAAAGTGTTTCTGGCAACCTCCAGTGACCTTCAGTCTGATCATCATCATCATCATCATCATCATCATGTCCTCACAAGTTTCTATGCCGGCTGTCACGGTTCTGAATATTATGTAGAATCTATTGTTGTGGTTCTGTTCTTTATTTTTTGATTTGATTGATTGTGTTACCGGTGTGACAGGTGAGACAGGCGTGACCGGCGTGACAGGTGTGACAGGTGTGACAGGTGTGACAGGTGTGATAGGTGAGACAGATGTGACAGGTGAGACAGGCGTGACCGGCGTGACAGGTGTGACAGGTGTGACAGGTGGGACAGGTGTGACAGGTGTGACCGGTGAGACCGGTGTGACTGAACGTTGAGAGTCTTGTGTTGTTTCTTTTTTTTGTTGGTGTTTCCATGTTTTCTTCTCGTCGTTGTTGTTTTTATTGATGGAAGAGTTTGTTTTAATAAAAGGGAGATGAAAGAAGGAGAAGAGGATCTGTGAACAGATGAAAGGAGGAGAAGAGGATCTGTGAACAGATGAAAGAAGGAGAAGAGGATCTGTGAACAGATGAAAGGAGGAGAAGAGGATCTGTGAACAGATGAAAGGAGGAGAAGAGGATCTGTGAACAGATGAAAGGAGGAGAAGAGGATCTGTGAACAGATGAAAGGAGGAGAAGAG
>VRLP01007243.1:12500-22950 GCA_009660295.1 Lophius piscatorius | reverse complement strand
ATCTGTTACTATGTGTGAGTAATCTGTTACTATGTGTGAGTAATCTGTTACTATGTGTGAGTGATCTGTTACTATGTGTGAGTAATCTGTTACTATGTGTGAGTAATATGTTACTCTGTGTGAGTAATATGTTACTATGTGTGAGTAATCTGTTACTATGTGTGAGTGATATGTTACTATGTGTGAGCAATCTGTTACTATGTGTGAGTGATATGTTACTATGTGTGAGTAATCTGTTACTATGTGTGAGTGATATGTTACCATGTGTGAGTAATCTGTTACTATGTGTGAGTGATATGTTACTATAGGGAGCTACATGAACATACTATAACATTTGGCCGTGATATAAATCCATGTTTTATTCAGATCTACTAATTAGGAGCCTGATTATGGGCCGGT
Organism: Lophius piscatorius; assembly: GCA_009660295.1. Taxonomy (NCBI): domain Eukaryota; kingdom Metazoa; phylum Chordata; class Actinopteri; order Lophiiformes; family Lophiidae; genus Lophius; species Lophius piscatorius. The sequence goes on along the minus strand of VRLP01007243.1, from coordinate 22,551 downwards.
TCAGAAGAACAAGATAAAGGTCCAGTGTCTAGGGGTTTCCTAACTTTTAACTCTCTCCTTCACTACCTAAGCCGACCCGGGGAACCACCGCGGAGGAATCGTGACTAGTAACGATCGCTGGTTCTGCCTGGGTCCGTCAGGTTCACCCGCTAAAATGAACTGGACTGGTTCTGGCTGGGTGGACCCAGGTTTCCTCTGTGATCAAATACATTTTGTATGTTTGGTTTTCTACTTTGATCTCTCACTGATTGACCCGACTGAGAGGATTATTTGAGTACATTCATAAAAACGCGTGTACTTTAATGTATTATGGTCTCGTATTCTTCAGATAAAGACTCCCGTCAGTTTTCTTGAACTTTGACCCCCGTCCGTCTGAGGGGTTTGCCTCATTACCCCACACAGCAAACGGGGGACCGTTCTATGTCAGGGGGGCGGGATCAGAGGAAGAGGGCCTGCAGGCTTGATGTCACTCACATCAGCAGATGTGTCAGTGAATCTGACATATGTCTAATACGTGTATGATACGCACAATAAGACACACACACACACACACACACACACACACACACACACACACACACACACACACACACACACACCCCTCACTGCTACTTCCTGTAGCCAAAGGCCCACCTTCGGCTGCCCCCCCAAATCACACGCTTTACAGCCGTAGCCTGAGGCAGCAAGACGACCCGCTGCTTTACACACACACACACACACACACACACACACACACACACACACACACACACACACACACACACACACACACACACACACACACACACACAGCATAGATGCGTGCGTTTAATGAAGCGTGTGTTTGTGTGTCATGACGACGTCCATCCATCGGCGTGGATGTAAACAACAACAAACAGGACGTGTTTGTTGTTGTTTATGGACAGAAAAATGAATCAGCATCAACTCAGGTGTGTTTACAGCGCTGTCTGTCAAACGTCAATGAAAAGTGTGAGAGATGATGATGATGATGTCACTGAACATCTGGATATAACATGAACCCCCCCAGAACCCCGCCTACAACTGTACCATCTCTCTCTCTCTCTCTCTCTCTCTCTCTCTCTCTCTCTCTCTCTCTCAATCTCTCTCTCTCTCTCTCTATCAATCTCTCTCTCTATCAATCTCTCTCGCTCTCTCTCTCTCAATCTCTCTCTCTCTCTATCAATCTCTCTCTCGCTCTCTTTCCCGTCTTGCAGGAAATCTCCTCCTTCTCTTCTCCTCTTCCTGTTGTCTCTCTCTCTCCTCTTCTTGACTCTTTTCTTGTTCTCTTCCCTCTCTTCCTCCTGGACTGGATGAGAGACCTGAGGAGGGACGGAGGGCTTCTTCTCTCCTCCCTCTGCTGCTGCCTGTAGCTCCCTGTAGATGGCGCTGTTGTCCACGTCTGGAGCTCTGCGCTCGTTCTCCTTCTTCTCCCTCTTTCTCTTTGTTCCACAGAGAATCACTTTCTTTGATTCTCTCCTTCTGCGGAGCGTCTGATGGTTGGATGTGATTAAAACAGGATCTAAACTAATGATCTAACGGCGATCAGACTCCTTCCTCTTCTTCCCTCATAAAAACTATAAAAATACTCCTCTTCTATTCCTGCTCTGGTTTGTTTCTGCGTCTGCTGTGAACTGAAGATCCAAAGAAATCCTCTGGCTGCGACGACAGAACCGCGGCAGACACCTCTGCTGCGTTCTCCTTCCTTCCTTCCTTCCTTCCTTCCTTCCTTCCTTCCTTCCTTCCTTCCTTTTCCTTTTATGGAGAGGAAATATTTGAGAGAACATCAGTCAGAACTTCAAGCCTCTTAAATCAAGAGAACCAATTGTATTTTTTTCAAACTTCATGAATTCTGCTCGGTTCTGTCGGGTCATTGTGTTCAGAGTTTTTATTGTTCTGCTTCCGTTATTCCAACGGACTTCAAACGCATCATTTTCTTCATTTGTGATGAAGAAAAGTAACTGTAATAAAAAGTTAATAGACGATGATGAAAATTGATTTTTCCTATTTTAAGTCGCAAACATTTAAAAACAGACTTTATGAAAAATTATAAAAAAAAAGAAAAAAGGAAGAAAACAGAAAAAGAAGAAAAAAGGAAGAAAACAGAAAAAGAAGAAAAAAAGGAAGAAAACAGAAAAAGAAGAAAAAAAAGGATTTGACCTTCGTCGTTTTAACCGAGCCATGAAGGTCAAAAATCAGTGTACTTCTAGAGCCGGTCCAAAGCCCGGATAAATGGGGATGGTTCTCAAACAGGGTCCCCCTTAACCCCCAGAACCACCCTGGTACTGGTCCAATCAGTTATCGTCCATAAAGGTGATTCTGCCATTTTATGCTAACGAATGCTGATAATGCTAATTATCCAACAATTACACATTAGAGTTCTACAGGTTCTGACCCAAATTCCACATTCAGAAAACTTTAAGGTTCTCAACATATCCAAATAAACGGTTGGCCTCTGCAGACGATGTACGAGATGTTACGGTAAAATACCATAAAAGAAAACAAACAGCTGTTTACTGTTTACGCCGACATAAAATGACAACAAATTCTGACTTTTTGTTTTACCTTGAAACTATTTCACAGATGTATTCTGTATTTTTAGCTTCTTGTTGCTCATGTAATAAAATGTATTTTTTACTGTAAATGTAAATGTTCATATATATGTATATATTTATGTTTATTTGACCAAACTTTTGTCTTTTCACAGTAAAATTCTGTGTTTTCCAGATACTCTGACAGTCTTTTTCTATATAATTCACAGAATCTACTAGATTCTTCGACTGTTTGGGATTTTAATGTCATTCTTTTTTGCTGTTTCACTTTTTTATTTTACCATAATTTCCACTGACAATTTTTCCACACTGTAAAAAAAACATTCCGTATATTTTATGGTATAAATTAGGTGGTTGCCAGAATTGTGCGATTAAGAAATGTGGTAAATTACCATAAAAACAAATATAATGTCTACCTGTTTGCTTAGATAGTTACATAAAATAAAACAAAATAAATAAAATAAATTCAGACATTTTTGACGCAGAATTCAAATTTATAATTTATATTTTCAGTATTTTTTTTTTCCTGTAGAAATTATGGGATGCTCTCGCTTAAAGTTTAAAGTTCCTTATTTAAGTTTTCATAACAGCAGCATCAGTCATTTAGACGGAATAATACTTTTATGGTAATATCTGACTCATAACACTGTAGAAGTTTTCTGTTAATTTTAATGAAAGTTTTTTTTTCTGTGTTTTTCAAATGTTCTGACAAAACAATAATAAAGTTATTGGCTGTTTCCTTGTTTATATTTATTATTTCCATATATATATATATATATATATATATATATGTATTTTTTACAGTGTAAAGCCTGAGAAATGGACTGAACCTTTTATGCCTCCATATATTCAAAGTTCTAACAATCAGTGGAGGTTAAATAAAAAAACACCAACATTGGTGTTTGAAGTATGATTGACAGCCGGACCCGGTGATGGTTCAGAACCGACCTGAGAGTGATTCTTCTGCGGCGGTGGAGCCGGTACCAGTTTCAGCTAACGGATAAGAGCCGCTGCATATTCATAAGAGCTGATAAGAGCTTCCTGTTCAGCGCTTTAATGGAGAGGGATGGAGGAGAGGAGGGTGGAGGAGGACGGGGAACGATAACCCGGTTCCTGCCTTGATGCATTAATTGAGCGTATTAGAGGGAGGGATGGATGGACTGGGAGGAGGAGGTGGAGGAGGAGGCAGTGGCGGTGGTGGTGGTGTATCACTGAAATGCCAGCAGTGCCAATAAATCACTTCCTGTCTGTGATTGACTCGCTCAGGAAGTTGGGAGGAATCAATCACGGCGCTCCCAAAACTTTTCCGGCCGTCTCAGCTCGGAGGAAGTCCGACGGATTAAAGGTTATCATCAGAACCGAGCGGGTCCGGCCGTGACCCGCTGACACCTGGACGTAATATCGCCTTTCGTGGACAATTTATTTCTACTGCTGAAGCAACGTCGGGACCCCCAGGAGTCTTCTTCTTCTTCTTCTTCTTCTGAGGAGGAGGAGGAGGAGGAGGAGGAGGAGGAGTATCGCTGAGAGGGGATGAAAGACGCCGGGTCAGCATGGAAGCGTCTTCATCGGGAGAGAAGTGAGTCGTTTAAGCAGCTGAAAGTAATCGGATACAACGACAGACCAGTAGGATCAGTTCACTCAGATAAATAAAAGTGTAAACAGTCGGTCATATTTTCAGACCTTTGATCAACAACCTCAAAGTCTGATCCTACTGATCAGAGAAAAACTACAGAATGTTCCTTTAGTTGAACTTTAAATACCAAATAAATCATCATCTATCAACAATCACCCATAACATTATGACTACTGGCAGGTAACGTCAGAATAGCATTCTTTACCTGGTTACTATGGTTACCTGTCAGTGGGTGGGGTATATGACCTGGTTACCATGGTTACCTGTCAGTGGGTGGGGTATATTATTTGGTTACCATGGTTACCTGTCAGTGGGTGGGGTATATTACCTGGTTACCATTGTTACCTGTCAGTGGGTGGGATATATTACCTGGTTACCATGGTTACCTGTCAGTGGGTGGGATATATTACCTGGTTACCATGGTTACCTGTCAGTGGGTGGGATATATTATATATACACCAATGTAACACGAGAAGCTTTAGTCGACATAAAACACAGTTTTTATGAACGCACATTTCACTTCAGCAGCTCAGAAAACGCCCGCGTTTCAAACTCGTGCTGATTCATCAAAATCCCATCAAAGCTCCGCCCTGCCGCCTTTTAGGAAGTAGACGTTGTTTCTGTACGTTTTTTAAACATCTCAGCGGTGTGACCATCTTTCCTGTGATTCCTCAGACGTCTAACAAAGTTCAGTCTGCTCCTCTAAAGCCGTGAGTAAAAACAGAGGACCCCTACTCTCTGCTCAGGCGCTCCACGGAGAGTTGAAAGGTCACGGCCAAAGTTTGTAGCATCTGCTCAGAGCGCCGCCAGTGGACATGGGTGGGATTGCAGCCAAAATAAAACCTTTGGTCAGTTTGACAGCTACTTTAGAGAGAGTCCAACTGGTTCTGTCCCATAAATCCACCTCTGAGGTTCTACTTCACCTCTGGAGGACCTTCTGTGTGGAGTTTTCATGTCCTCCTTACAGCTAAAGTAACTAACCATCTTAAAAAATATGTGTTTCAGCAGAATTTGTTCAGAAGAAGACGTTTTACTCAGAAATGCACCGAAGGCGTCTGATCCATTTCAAACAGGCTCCTAATGCTGAGAGAGAGCAGATATGATTCATTACATCTCCCAGAATGCATAGCAGTCGGACGCTGTACGACATGAGAAGATTCAGTTCTCTGTGTAAGTTTGCAGTAAAGTTTTACAGTGTAAAGCAGAGTGTGTGTGCGTGTGTGTGTGTGTGTGAGTCTGTGTTTGTGAGTGTGTGTGTGTGAGTGTGTGTGAGTGTGTGTGTGTGTGTGAGGGCATGCGTGTGTGTGTGAGTGTGTGTGTGTGAGTGTGTGTGTGTGTGTGAGGGCATGCGTGTGTGTGTGAGGGCATGCATGTGTGTGTAAGTGTGTGTGTGTATGTGTGTATGTGTGTGTGTGTGAGGGCATGTGTGTGTGAGTGTGTGTGTGTGTCTGTATGTGTGTGTGTGTGTATGTGTGTATGTGTGTGTGTGTGTGAGGGCATGTGTGTGTGAGTGTGTGTGTGTGTCTGTATGTGTGTGTGTGTGTGTGTGTGTGTGTGTGTGTCAGAGATGGCATTGTTTGGCCTCTGGAGGTTTCATTACGGCCCGGTGTCCAGAGGTAAGAAGTCATTCATCTCTCCTGCTATGAAGTGGCAGCTCCACCTCCCTCACCTCCACCCCCCCAGCCCCCTTCTGCTGCCTCCTCCCCTCCTCTTGCATTCTTCTTCCACCCTCTGTCTCTCCGTAGATCTCCTCTTTCGGTTTTCTGCCATCACTTTCTTCACTTTCTCCCTCCAAAAGAAAAAAGAAGAGTAATAAAAAGCGGAGGAGGCGGAGGAGGCGGAGGAGGCGGAGGAGTGTTTGATGTCTTTCAGACCGACCGGCCCGTCTAATGAATCCTTCAGCGTTCTGTTCGGAGATGAGCTCATCTTCTACTTCTATGTTTTTGTGTGTCTCTGTGAGCATTAATTAGAGCTGTCAAAACTTAAGTCTCTCCTCCTTCTCTCTCTCCTCCTTCTCTCTCTTCTCCTCCTTCTCTCTCTCCTCTTTCTCTCTCTCTTCGCCTTCTCTCTCTCCTCCTTCTCTCTGTCCTCCTTCTCTCTCTCTCCTCCTTCTCTCTCTCCTCCTTTCTTATTTGCCTCCTTCATGTGGTTGAATGGGATACCGTTAATTAAAAAGATATCAGATCACAGCGGCCCCCTGAGCGCCGCGGCCGTCTGGGTTCCCCCCGCCGTCCTGACGCGTCCAGACATCATGTCTTTTTTCTTGTTGCTTCTTTCGGTTCGTACTCCAAAGACGTTCTGGTCCCTTTTGTCCACGAGTCTCAGCGGCGATGGATTGAAGTTCAGAGCGAAGACGACCGGAGGCTGAAGCGCTGCTGATAAAAAGCAGCTTTTTTTTCCGATCTAATTGTGTCTCAGCTTTATGAAAGTGAAGACTTCTCCTCTGATGAGGACTTCTCCTCTGATGAGGACTTCTCCTCTGATGAGGACTTCTCCTCTGATGAGGACTTCTCCTCGGATGAGGACTTCTCCTCGGATGAGGACCTCTCCTCTGATGAGGACTTCAGAAGGTCGGCTGCTTTAAACGGCGTATCTTTACTGACAAAGAGTTTAACTTGCGTTAACAACAGGAAGTGTCTCTTACACAAACGGCGTTTCAGCCGACACGTTAGCGGACGCGGCAGCTTCTCAGCTAGCATGGTCTCAGGGAAAATATAAGAATTCTGAGGGTTTTTTTTGCAGAACGTAAAACAAGTATGTTGGTAATATTTAGAAACCAAACACATTTAAGATCCTTAAAGTCGCAGTAAAAAAAAAAAAAAGAAGAAAAAAAGTGTGAATAGAATAGAATGAGTGGAAATTTCACTGGCGACACGTCGTGAAACAAGATGTGGTTTTTAGATAAAGGAGGTCTAGAAATAAACTGGGAAGTCTGGGAAATTAAGAAGTGTCTTAAAATAATGTGAATAATGCTAAAAACAACAACTCATAAGTAGCTTTCTGTTGCCGTGTAACTTTATTATTAAGTATATTATTGCTTATATTCTAAGTACTATAATCGTGACACTGTTACAGTCTTCTGAATAAGATTCTAAAGTTATATTCAAACATTTATTCACACATTCTAAATTCAAATACGTCTTAATATTTGCTAGAAATACTTGTCCTGAGCTGATTTCTCCGGGCTGCCTGAGGATTCTACATCTAAATATCTTTATTGTTAGTTCCTGTTCTTCTACACAGTTTCTGTCGGTCAGAACCAGGAGGACTCTCCAATTGGACCAGCTGGAGAGACAATGGACACAAAACGGGGAAAAAACCCCATGTATGTCCACTAGATGGAGCTAAATGCTAACACTACAACCAAAACATTGATATAAATCAACGTTTTTCTCAAAATCTTAAAATTGTGATTTTAATCACAATCACATCTTTAGTAAAAGAAAAATCCTCATAGATGAAGTGAACTTTAACGGAGTCGTGTTTAAAGCTGGAATAAAAACACGGTTATAACTGCAGTGAGTTTTGGTACAGAATCCGAGTTCTGTTGGTATTTCTGAGCGTATCGGCGGTTTTAAAAGCGCGTGTCACTTTAAGAAAACACAGGATCGTCTTAGAACTGAAGGAAACGAATGAATGTGATTACAGCTCTGTTTAATAGTTTATGCATCACAATTTCCTGTTTTTAATCACTACAGTAGGGCCTCCAGCCCAGCGGCGCTCTTTTAATTCCTTTTGTGTTACCAGGAAAGAAATTATAAGATTAATAATTGTTTTTCCAGGATCTAATAACAAGCAATATAAAGCAGCCAACCAGAATGCAGCTGCTATTATTAGAAACCTTCTCCTGGTTTGTGCTCCTCGTCTTCTTCATGCTTTTAAAATCACTTTTGAACATTAGCACTGATATCATTGAGCGTCTTCTTCTTTTTTTTTCTTCTTCTCATGTCTGATACATACTTGAGTTTCCTGATGGAAGGCGGCTTTCTGCTCGGATGACTGGAGAACCATCTCTTCTTCATGCTTCATTACGGCGGACAGAACATCTACGGCCTCCTGAGGAGAAACACCTCGCTGCTCTTTAAGACTTAATGCATCAGTGTGTGTGTGTGTGTGCGTGTGCGTGTGTGTGTGTGTGTGTGTGTGTGTGACCTGTCAGAGAGTGAGTGTCATCAGTTTCATGTTAGAGAGAGAGAGAGTGATGGAAGTGTCTCTCTATCGGCCATAATTCCTGTCTGTCTCACCTCCTTCCTCTGCTCCTTTGTCTTAAAGTAGGACACCTCGCACACTTGTCCTGGTTCCTACAGAACCTGCATTGTTAAAATGTGCGGGTGGGCTGTGGATTTTTTCCCACCCGGGTTCTCAGTGCTCCACTAAACTTACTGCCAATTATTAATTTGCTTTAAGGCTGAAAATGGCCGCTGGACAGAAGCAAAGGATTCTGGGACGAAGCGCCCTTCCTCGTATGGAATAGCGGCACAGAGAGGAGGCGAGCTAGAAAGACTGTGTCAGAGGACACGCCCCCTATGACACATTCTAACTGGTTACAGAACATGACAGCAAAAATCATCCTTTAATTTTCCATATATATGTATAAACATTATATACTTATATATACACACATACATTTTGGATATTTATTTGTATAATATTTTTTTATTGATTTTCATCTACTTGAGAAGGTTGAGTGACATTTATCCCAGACAGACAGGAAGAAAGACAATTTAAATGAAAAGTTAAATCCCTCTCTGGGACATAGATCAGGGCATCATCGGCGTAACGCCGATAGTGGATCTTCTGTTTGTCTGTATTATGACCCAGCGGAAGCATCTAGACGCCGTTTGCTGCTAGCCCAGCGCTAGAGACCGCTAGGCGGTGTGACGGCCGTGTAGCTGGAAACCTAAAACAGGAAGCAGCTGGGAAGATAAACATCTGGTCTCCACCTCTCAGCTCCTCCAGGTTCTTCTTTACTAACAACTCGCTTCGAATCCATTTCAACCATTTTATCTACTGGCAACAAAATGTTGCTGTGAAACCAGCGTGACTTCACAGATCAGACCTCCCATAAAAGTGTCTCCCAGTGGGAGAGGGTTCCTGGAAAGCCCTCCTCAGTGCAGTGGGTGTTCCAGCCGGCTGGAGGTGAGGTCCATCTGGAAGCGCTCAGAGCCGCTGCCATCTCCCCTCGCCGTATTTTACTTTTTTATGGACACGATCAGCCCTGGAGCTCTCCGACTCTCCCCGAGGAACATCTCTGGGAACATCAGCCGGTGTTTTTATTTACAGCCTTGGAGACGTTCCGGTCCGATCCGTTCCTTCGCCGTGGGAGGCGTCCGTTCGTGAAGATGCTCTGATTCACGATTCACGCATATAAAATCACAGGTTCCCAGAAAAGACAGACAGCATGTGTCCGGCATGTGTGTGTCCAGAATGATGTCATCGCCGAGGTTTGACTCCAACCGGGTCCCTTCGTCTTCTTCTTCTTCTTGTTTTTGTTTTCTTGATGTTTTTATTTATCTTTATTTATTTACACCTCAGAATGACATCAATAAAAGTAGAAACCCGTTAAAGTCTGACTTTGACTCTATTGTTCCACTTCGATGGCCTCGTTTACTGGAAAACAATCTGGAAGGTTTCCTTGATGAGAGTCAACATTATCAGCCATAACATTACAACCAGCATGAAGAGATTCATCCATTCATTTAAGACTTTTTTAATATATATATATTGGCAAAAAAAAACATTTGAAAGTTTCCTTTTTCGCTGTGGTTGAGAAACATTATTATGATGTCATGCTGTGATGTCACCAAAATGAAATCATCTCTGGAATATGACAAAATATACTTCTGGGTAAAATTTTTTTTCTGGAATC
>VRLP01007243.1:0-7500 GCA_009660295.1 Lophius piscatorius | reverse complement strand
TATTTTAAAATGAATAACAAAAGTTGTTGTTTTCTTTGGCTTGCTTGAGTACGGCGCCAGCGTTGCTGTGTAAACAGACGGTGAGGTAATGACAGTAACAGGTTCTTAGGAGGGGAACCAGATAAACACCAGAACCGAACTAGCACCAGGTTCTTTTGGTGGAAAAGGTGAATTTAAGGGACCTCCTTCTGAGTCCTTGTGAACAAATCAACCTCCTGAAGACCACGTCCTCTTCCTCCTCCTCCCCCTTCTCCTCCTCCTCCTCTCCTATCAGCGGTGGCGAGCCAGATTACAGGAGGAGAGAGGAAGCGTGGCGAAGGATGATGGCGATGGCGGGCTGGAGCGAGCCGGCTGCAGAGCTCCGGGTTATCAAACTCATTAATCTACATGCCATCGTCGCTGGATGAATAATTGTAGGTTGAATTTATCTGCCAGTGTGGAAGCTCCGCCTCAACCCGCCGCCGCCGCCGCCGCCACGCTCTATATCAGCGCCGTAATTATCACATGCTTTGTCTTTGCTGTTGAGGGCCGCGGCGGCCAATTGGGTGGTTGTGGGTGGAAAACAGAAACACACTCCCACCTCCATTTCCTTTTGTAGCTCCTCATCAGGAATCATCTCACACCAGTGAGACCCTCTTCCTCTTCCTCCTCTTGCTTCTGGTACTGTTGTGGCATCTGAGCGGGGAAACGGCGGGTCAGGTGGTTCTGCTCTTTTAGCAGAGAGAGCTGGAGGCGAGGAAGATGCTGAAGACGAACAGATCTTCTTCATTCATTGTTTGGAGCATCAACGAGTCTTCGAGTGTCTGACGGCCCCCCACAACATTTATGCCGCTGGAACACGAGACCACCATCGGGTCACAAACAGGAAGTGAATGTCAGCCATAATAGAAATCCTCCAAACACACTCAAAATATTATTATAAAACAATTATCTTTATTTATTCTTACAACTAGACAGAAATGACTAATGATAATAATTATATTAACAAGAATCATAATCATAATGAAAAAAATTATAAAAATAACAACAATAATTATAACGATAATAATAATAATATTAACAAGAATCATAATGATAATAATAATAATAATAATAATAATAATAATAATCCACCCTCTGGGTTAAAGTCAACCACCTAAGTTTAGTTTATTAAAAGCACTGAAAGTAATTTATGTAGTTAAAATGAATATTTCAGTCCGTGACTGAGTCGATGTTAAGAATCGATTTTTTCCTCCAAGATGAATAATTGGGAGAAAAAAAACTCTTTCCTCAACCCGGATATTCTGGGAAATTTGGTCGGTTCTGAACAAGATCAAATTCCCCAGAAGAATAATTATTTTCTTCATTCACATCATTTTTTTTTGTAGAATAATGACCATCAGCTTTTACCTTTTCTAAAAAAAAATAAACCCAGCTCTTTTTCTGGGAGGGGAGTTGAGGGGTGGGGGGGCTTTATAAAAATGTGTGTGTGTGTGTGTGTGTGTGTGCGTGTGTGTGTGTGTGTGCGTGTGTGTGTGTGTGTGTGTGTGTGTGTGTGTGCGCGTGTGTGTGTGTGTGTGTGTGTGTGTGTGTGTGCGCGTGTGTGTGTGTGTGTGTGTGTGTGTGTGTGTGTGTGTGTGTGTGCGTGTGTGTGTGTGTGTGTGTGTGTGTGTGTGTGCGTGCAGCGGCTCGACCTTGAGACGACCTCAGATTGCAGATCGGAGTCAAAGACAGCATCGCGGGCTTAATTTGTTTTTAGCTTCTGGAAGGTCATCAAGCCGGGAGAAAGTTTTGCGGAGGGTTTTGAGGGCTGGGATGGGAGAAGGTGAACATTTCCTCTGATTACAAACAGATTCTCTCCCAACGTCACATTCATCATTTTCAAACGCCTAATATCTGCGGCTGAAAAGAGAGAGAACGGTGACCCTATAGCTGCTGCTGCAGCGAGGGCAGACGCGGGTCAACCTTCAGATGAACCCCGGCGCTGTCCGCAGAGAGGGAGAGAGAGAGGGAGAGAGAGAGGGAGAGAAGGGGAGAGAGAGGGGGGAGAGAGAGAGGTGATGTATTTTAAAAAGCTCTCCTGACCTGCAGACACTGAGTCCAATGTTTGCTTAAACGGACAACTTTCAGAATGTGCTTTGTGTAGCAGATTTCAAAATGCACTATTACATTTCATAGGACACACATGTTCATCACACACACACACACACACACACACACACACACACACACACACACACACACACACTTATTGAAGCTGCATAGGACATTGGTGTCAGCTTGAAGGTTCCTGGCAAGGTCCTGTGGGTAATTCCTATTCACCTTGTCCAGGGTCTGTATGAACACAACAGTGTGTGTGTGTGTGTGTGTGTGTGTGCGTGTACATGTGTGTGTGCGTGTGTGTGTGTTTGGACACTTCTTCTGCAGCTTCTGTGTGTGATCTGTTCGTTTTTATAGAGAAAAGTAGAGAAAAGAGAAGTTGTGGAGGTCACAAACAACATCTCTCCTCCTGCAGACGCTGGTGACGTTAGAATTAACGAAGGAAGGAGTTTTTTTCTCTTTTTAATCTTCCTTAAACTCCACGAGGCATTTATTCATGACATTCATGAGAAAAAATACGTGTTTTTACAACGAAAGTTAAAAAATCCTTCTGACCTGTACCCTGACAAAAACACAATTTATGTTTCCTGTTAACAAGAAGTTCAGTGTTTTATGTTAAGTGCTTTTATTTTGAAGGAGTGGAGCAGAACTTGAGTTGCTTGAGAACTGAAGAGGAAATGAGGAAGTTCTCTTCTTCATAGCGGTCTTGAGATCTGGTTGTTGATAGGTTAGGGAGGACTTCCTGCCTTGGAGCATCACTTCCTGTGTTTTGACCAATAGCAGATCAGCATGAAACAAAGAAGCAGATTGAAATCCATGAAATGGTTTTAGTAATCCGAACGACTACATGAGTAAACCCAATCTGATTTTAATCTGATTCTTGAATGAGGAGAAATAAGAAATGTTTTTATTATTATTTCATAATATATTTTGGTTAATTATTATTATTTTCCAAACAGGTACCTTTACTTTGAAAATACACAGCGTGTCGGATTATTCTAAATGAATTATTATTTTTTACTTAATTGGACTTTTTTTTAACATTTTTTTATTTCAACACGTTAAATTTAAGACAAAGGACATTTTGGACCCATTTCCGGGTCAGGTCGGTAAGAGCAACAAAGGACGCCGTACCTCGCAGAAACCTGAGCCCGATGAATGGACTACAGGCTGAACAGAACCGGCGGTCCGGGCTGAAGTGGAGCTCCTAAGAATCAGTCCTGCATCATGTGGACTGTTTGGTATTTTGTCCCCGTCTCGCTCGTGGGCCTGGACTTAATGGGATTTCATGATTGCGTTTGTGGTTCTGATAAGTCCACTTCCACCGTATGCATTGCCTGGCGTTCGGTGTGTTGTGCGTTCCTACAATGACGACGCCTCTTCGGATCACGGTGACCGGTAGAACGGGCTCATCAGTGCCGGCCGAGGGAGAGGACAGGGGGACGTGGACCCGGTCTTAAGTGTTACTGATGGACCAGACGATGGAATGTGATGTTGGATCTAAATCGCGGCGTTCTTCTGGCGGCTGATGGGAGAGGAAACGACTCGGCGATGTCATCCGCTGTAAAGCTCCGTAAGTCTGGTTACTCCCACCTCCTTCCTCCTCTCTCTCCTCCTGTCTCTCTTCGGGAGACGGAACGTCGGAGAGTTCTGTCCAGAAGTTTGAAGCTGGATCCTCCCGTAAAAACGGACCGACTGAATGAGAAATCTTACAAAAGTCATTTTAACTTGTTTTATTGGCCGACAAAGGTCACAGGTCAAAGGTCACTCTACTTCTTGTGATAGTCCCTAGGGTTAGGGTTAGTGAGTTGTGGTTTGTTAGTATAGTCTGAGTTAGTTAGTTAATATTTATGAACGTGTAGAAGACAAAACCGTATCCATTGGTGTTTAACCAAGTTTGTCAATAACCAGGTTCCAGGAGGGAGGAGCTTGTTAACATGCAGGAGGCGGAGCTCTGGTCCACTTCTGGAGTGTGGAGATGCTGAACCCCAGCAGTGAGAGAAAAAGCCCCGTTGAGATTCAAACACACAACCTTCTGTGTGGGTCTAACCCTGAATGATTCTAATGCTGTATATTTATTCTCAATCAGAAAGAAGACAAATTCAATTCAACATAAATTATCATCAAATTCTTTTTTAAAACTAGATAAAATACTATAAAAATAAAACCTTAATTATTATAATGTTTAGTCATACAAAGAACATAATTACATGATTTCTCTACATCTGACCCATCCCTGTGAAGCAGTGGGCGGAGCCTGTGGAGGACCTGAGATGTAACACAGGTGGGAATCTGAGAACTTACCAGGAGATGCTGTTAAAGTTCCCACACTGCACCTTCAAGTGGGTCTGGTGCTGATCCTGAAATGCCCTTGAGCAAAGTTCTGTGTTGACGCTGGAGTAAAACCACGTGTTTATGGAGGCAGAGGAGACGTCTGTGTGTGAGGACACGAGTCAGACAGGAAGTGTGCGTCTGTCAGTGGAGACGTGAGGAAACGCTCGCTGGGCTTGATCTTCTCTCCCTCCAGGATCTTGTCTGGTTTTCCCCTCAGCCACACGGATCAGAACCTGATCTCCCCTCTCTGACAGGCAAAGACTTAAGAACCTGTGTGTGCGTGTGTGTGTGCGTGTGTTTGTGCGTGTATGTGTGTGTGAGTACGTGTGTGTGCGTGTGTGTGTTTGTGTGTGTGCGTACGTGTGTGTGTGTGTGTACGTGTGTGTGTGTGTACGTGTTGGTGTGTGTGTGTACATACGTGTGTGTGTGTGTGCGTGTGTACGTGTGTACGTGTGTACGTGCGTGCGTGTGTGCGTGCGTGTGTGCGTGTGTGCGTGTATGTGTGTGTGTACGTACGTGTGTGTGTGTGTGCGTGTGTGTGTGTACGTACGTGTGTGTGTGTGAGTGTGTGTACGTGTTGGTGTGTGTGCGTGTGTATGTGCGTGTGTGTGTGTGTGCGTGTGTGTGTGTACGTACGTGTGTGTGTGTGAGTGTGTGTACGTGTTGGTGTGTGTGCGTGTGTACGTGTGTGTGCGTGTGTGTGTGTGTGTGTATGTGTGTGTGTGTGCATGCGTGTGTGTGTGAGTATGTGTGTGTGCGTGTGTGTGTGTGTGTGTGTGTGTGCGTGTGTGTGTGTGTGTGTGTGTGCGTGTGTGCGTGTGTGTGTGTGTACGTGTTGGTGTGTGCGTGTGTGTGTGTACATACGTGTGTGTGTGTGTGCGTGTGTGCGTGTGTGTGTGTGTGTGTGTGTGCGTGCGTGTGTGTGTGTGTGTGTGTGTGCGTGTGTGTGTGTGTACGTACGTGTGTGTGTGTGAGTGTGTGTACGTGTTGGTGTGTGTGCGTGTGTATGTGCGTGTGTGTGTGTGTGTGCGTGTGTGTGTGTACGTACGTGTGTGTGTGTGTGTGTGTATGTCTGTGTGTGTGCGTGCGTGTGTACGTGTGTGTGTGTGTGTGTACGTACGTGTGTGTGTGTGTGTGTGTCTGCTCAGACTGGTATCAGGGTTGGGTTCTGACAGCTGGATCTCAGGAGAGGCTGTGCGGATCAGCGCCGAGCTGAGAACCAGAATTTGTCTGAGTTAAAGGGAGATTTACGGCACAGCGGCCCCATGTGGGGGCCTTATCTCCTGGCTAGCTCTCTGCAGCCCCCCGCCTCTGGAGCTCCTGGGGGAGGAGGTCTGACTAACCCACCAGCGTGAACCAGATGCTGGTTCACGCTGGTGCTGGAGACAGTTTGGAGGAGGGACAACAAGTGAACCCTCGACCAACCGGATTGGTTTCCCAGCATGAGTCTACTCTTATTTTGTAGGAAAATGATTTTCATTGGTTGAATTTCCTGTTTTATTTTGAAGGTTCATTTCTGTGTTATTCTTCTTCCTGTCCTCGTTTGACTTCTCCTCTAGTTTCCCTCTTTGTCAGTTCATCTGCTTCACCTCCCTGTGGGACCCCCTCAACGTCAATGTAAAGGGGGGTCCCGATTCAAGGCTTGTCTTTCCATCCATCCATGCATCCATTCATCCATCCATGCATCCATCATCCATCCATCCATCATCCATCATCCATCATCCATGCATCCATCCATCATCCATCATCCATCATCATCCATTCATCCATCCATCCATCCATGCATCCATCCATGCATCCATCCATGCATCCATCCCTGCATCCATCATCCATGCATCCATCATCCATGCATCCATGCATCCATCCATCATCCATCATCCATCATCCATGCATCCATTCATCCATCCATGCATCCATGCATCCATTCATCATCCATCATCCATCCATCTATCTATGATCCATCCATCATCCATACATCCATGCATCCATCCATCATCCATCATCATACATTCATCCATCCACCCATCCATCCATGCATCCATCCATCATCCATCATCCATGCATCCATGCATCCATCCATCATCCATCATCCATCATCCATCATCTATGCATCCATCCATCCATCCATTCATCCATCCATGCATCCATCCATCCATGCATCCATCCATGCATCCATGCATCCATTCATCATCCATCATCCATCATCCATCATCTATGCATTCATTCATCCATCCCTCCATCATCCATCCATGCATCCATCATCCATCATTCATCATCCATCCCTCCATCATCCATCCATCCATCCATGCATCCATCCATCTTGTCTGTGGTTCTGGTTCTGTTCTCCTGGATCTGAGGTGAGTGTTTGTGTCTGTGGGCGCTCCTCTTCGCTCCTGTGTGTTTCCACACATGGCTGCTCGCCGCCGTCTCTCTTTTCATGACCAGGAGGTGTTTGTTTCTCTTTTAAATGGGCGACACACCATATGTGTGGTCATTAGTCTAAAGAGCGTCCTTCAGCCGCGGCAGAGGACGGCGTGTCAATGAGTAGATTAACTAGCCACTGGTGATCCGCCTTCACTAAAGGACCTTGAATTATAGCAACTTTCACTTTGTTCCACGCCAATCCATTTATGGAAAATACCACCGCCATCACAGACGGCGTGATGGATGCCCGGCTTCAGGGGAAAACACCCCGGCGTTTGTTTTCAACACGCCACGGAGGGAAAAACAGATGGCGTCCGAGTGACGAGTTATTGCCGGGAAGAGGGGGAATAATTGGAAACGGAGTTGTGGAACACGGAATCAATTTGTATGTTTGACTTAACTGGAGTTGTCGTTCAACCTCGAGCAAGGCACTAGTGTGTGTGCCCCACTTAAGGGTTTTAACCCCTATTAGACTGAGACTGAGGCCCACATGACACCCGGTCCAAACGCAGCCGCGGTAAATTGGCAATTTGGAACCTCATATCTGCTACGGTTCTTTCCACACACACACATACACACACACACACACACACACACACACACACACACACACACACACACACACACACACACACACACACACACACACACACACACACACAC
>VRLP01007242.1:0-22957 GCA_009660295.1 Lophius piscatorius | reverse complement strand
GGATAGGTTGGCACAATGGAACAACACGATCTGGCACAGGTGGGGAGGGGAGCACAGCTTAAATACACTGAGGCAGAGTCTTAACAGGACGCAGGTTTTAACAATCAAGGGTGGACAAGCAATCAGGAAACAATATGACAACAAACCTAATTACAATGCATGACACTGAGTGGACATAGATTTGCAAGCAAATCCTTTTTTTGGGCCAAACTTTTGACATTTCTCATTTTTGGCTCCATAAGCTATCCAACTGTGCCAAATGGAATCCTCCTGGTCCTACCCCACTACAATTGTGTAGAATAACATGTATTTGTTGTATTTATAGAGAGTTTCTGAGCAAATAATTTTTTTTCATGATGTTACTGAAATATAATGATGATTTATCCTTTTTTATCTAAAAAAAACAAAACAGACCTTTGAGAGTAGAAACATGTTTTTTTTGTATTTACTAACAGATAACTCTCCTATATTGGTCCTATTGAAAAACCAATGCTGTTGAATTTTTATTACATGATGACAAAAGATGGTTTATCATTCATTTACTGATGAATTGTAAACATTTTAAACATGTTAGTGTTATTAATTGTTTGTTGTTGAACCAATACACTGAGTTACAGCTAAAATGTTACTGACAAATAGGTTGAGGATAATCCACATCGGTGGTCCATATGGTGAATTTTAAAAATTCAGGTAATGGATTTTTTTTATCCCATTTGTCCTGGACATCTTTGGAAAAAATCTTTCCGGATTTCGTTGACCAAATACTCGCACCATGATAGTCTCCAGGTAAATGTGATCATGGATTTAGATGTCAACCAGTTTAAAGATTTGGACACTGAAAGGTGTCAATGCCGAAATCTCTTAATTTTGTTGACATCTAAATCTTGTGTTAAAAATTAATTTACTTGCATATACATAAATTAGCTATAATAACTATCCAAGTTAAAATGATAGCATGACAGGTTTAAATGCATGTGTGGACACCAGACTGTTCTGCTGCCTGCTCCTGTTCTAATTAATTGGATGGGGAAATGCTCCCCTCTAACTTTAGTCTGATGCTTGACAATTTCTGATTTCTATTTCTTTCTCTTCATCTCTGCTGGATCCTGTCCACTGCTGCGCTCTGTAACTGTTGTGTGAGGGAGTGTGAGGGAGGGTGAGAAACAGCTTCAGTTAAAGATAAGACCGTGTGTCTGGCCTCCCCTCGGCTTCAAATTCCTTGGCTTCCAATCCGGACTATCTGGCACAAGAAGAGCTCTTTCTCTTCCATACCCTTTTCTCACTTTCTCTTCTTTGCTGAGCTCGTCCCTGTCGGGTTTGTGAAGTAAACTACCATTTTAATATCAGCAATTTCAATGTCAAATGAATATCTCTTGCAAAATGTTCACTTCCCTGCTCTATTGGTACTGTATTTGGTATTGGCATTTGTTACAGAATCAGTACCAAACACACAGATCTACAGTTACAGTCTACAGTTAAGGGACAATCAAGATAACCACGGAGCTAATGCCGCCATTAAAATGTTTAAAAGATGTTAAAGAAGCATCCGTTACTCATAAAATGGACATTTGCCATATCTTTTTATTATAGAAGCAACATTTGCACGCCTGTAGATGTCCTCCCAACAGGTTTAGATAGCTTAAATTTATGCCTGTATGTAGGGATAAGGTGAACAATGAGGTGATCAGAGTGTCTCAGGGCAGCTCAGGGGAATGCATGGTAGGTGTTGCTCACGGTCATGTAGCAGTGACCCAAAAAGTTTCCCTTTGCGGTCGGGCATTTAATAAGCTGTCTGTATTTTGGGGGTTCGTTGGTGAGATTACCCTCGTTGAAGTCCCCAAGGACAATAACTAGGGAGTCCGGATTAGACCGTTCCACACATCAGGATCTGGTCGGCGAGTGTGCGGTGGGCCTTGTGTACGTGGTGGGACGTAAACGCCGACCAGATTGAATGAGGAGAACTCCTACTCTAAGGAGTTGGAAGTTTACCAACTGTAGCGCAGAGTCCGGTATCAGTCCACTCAGCCAGGTTTCCATGAAGCATAGGACAGGAGATGAAGGAAAGTATCTCTCTGCGTCTCTTTTAATCATATGATTTCTTAGGGGTGGCACACACATTTTAGAGAAAAATAATGGTTTTATCTTAAGGATGTAATTATTATTATTTATTATTTTATCACTTCAATTAAAGGTTCGATTTTTCAATAATTTGAATCAAAGGTCGTGGGTATATACAAGACATGTCTGCCCGTGTTAGGAGGAACCCATGTCCCGGTGCAGCAGTTTATGTTCTGACAGTGACTCTGAGAAATTCCTCCTAGTACCTAAGACAGCAAATCATCTTGTGAAAAAGCGTCTGAATCTAAGTAGCAACGACAATGGGCCAGACATACCACATTACGCAACCAGTAGTGACAAGGTCACTATCATAATGCGAAACGAGAGAAAAATCTGTAAGATGGAATGTTATGAAGGATAAGGAGAGAGAAATAGTCTGTGGGGACCACCAGCAGAAGCATT
Organism: Lophius piscatorius; assembly: GCA_009660295.1. Taxonomy (NCBI): domain Eukaryota; kingdom Metazoa; phylum Chordata; class Actinopteri; order Lophiiformes; family Lophiidae; genus Lophius; species Lophius piscatorius. Next base: position 20,437 of record VRLP01007242.1, on the reverse strand, counting down.
TCACCTTGGGGGGGTTGTCTTGTTGCTGCCTCTCCTGTCAACCTATTGTTACTTTTCATTTGCGGCAAAGCTGGTGAAACTCAACAAAAACTTGGACTTGAAAACTCTTTTAGTTTCCTGGATAAGACTGCTTCATTCTCACCCTCTGACCTAGCTTCTAGTGGACAACAATCTGAGGTTTTCTGTCTGGATAGAGGCACACGTCAGGGCTTTAACAGATCTCCCTTTCTCTTTGCCATAGCTATTGAACCTCTGCCCTTCAACTTTAGAGAATCAGACGACTTCCTGGGTGTAGATCAAGGTTGCAATAATCATAGAATGTCTCTATATGCGGATGACAATATCTTATATGTTAAAGATCCATTAAAATGTTTTAACTCCATTTAACCTAGAAAAGTTTCGAATTACAGATTAAACTGAAAAAAGTGAAATATTCCTCCTCAGTCAAACTGTATCTCCAATCCCTGCATTATATCACATTAACTACAGTCAGCAAAGGTTTTAAAAATATTGGCATTGAGATCCCTCCCTCATACTCATCTTACTTAATTAAACATTTTGGAACCTTATTTGTAAAACGTAAATAAGAAATGGATCGATGAATTAACCCTCGGCTATCCCTAACTGGCAGAATTTATCTAGTGAAAATGAATATCTTGCCGAATTGTCTTTACCTTTTTCAAAACATTCTCAATTCTTACCCAAAAGATATTCTTTAATTCATTGGAGAGGATCATTTAAACGTTTATTTGGAATGGTTAACCACATAGAATTTAAAAAAAGGTTACCTGTGAAGGACCAAAGAACCTGCTGGTCTGGCTAAGCCCAAATTTCTATTCCACTACTGGGCTTGTAACATAAAGACAATGTTACGTTGGTTCAATAGAGATCTGCTTGATAAGTGTGAGAGCCAGGTGCAAATTGAGGATGCAGGTTGTCTGTTAAAGTTTGGATCACTTATGTGTGCCACCTATCCTCCACCTCAAAGCCAATTCTATGAGTCCTCGCTGTAAATATAAAACAGCAGACAATATACATATGTTCTAGTGCTTCCCGAAAGTCAACATGTTTTTTTTATTTTTAGGGCCAACTCTAAGATGATACAAGATGACAAAAGTCCTAATCCACTAGTTTCAGGAGTTTGTTTGGAATAACTCCTGAAACTCAGTCCCTTAAAGGGAGGGGTCACAAAATCATAGCATTCAGCTCTTCGATAGCCACAGGGCTCATTCTCATTTCTCAAGGCACAAAGATTGCCCAGCGTCACAAGATAGATTCAGGACACTGTGCACTTTTTCAAACTTGAAAAGATCAGATATACCCTCAAGGCTTTTCACAAAACTTCATGAACATCTTGACTCTTTGTTAGGGTACTATGAGAGCTTGAAAATACCACTGAACCAGAAAGAGACACATAAGCTAACGCTACCGATTATTTTCCTCACTAACGCTAGATCTTTCGTTCCCAAATTTGACAAACTAGAGCTACTTATTGCTGAAAACATCTGTTCGATCTGTGATGATCTTCACAGAAACCTGTCTACACCTGCTGATCCCCGATACTGAAGCCCAGCTAGCGTGCCGCTCCATCCACCGGCACCACAGAACCAGAGACTCCAGTTAGAGCAGAGGAGGAGGACTTTGCATCTACATACACAATGACTGGTGTACAAACAGTAAGTTCAAACACTCCCTTTGCTCTCCGGACTTAGAAGCAATCTCCTTGCATGTGTAGACCCTCTCATCTGCCAAGAGAGCTCCCAGTAGTGACCATCACTGCTGTCTATATCCCACCACATGGCTAACGTTAGCATAGCTCTTGTCCACCTTCATGACGTAATTAACAAACAACAGCGGACTCATGCAGTCGGTGTTTACATCACTGCTGGGGACTTTATTCAAGCAAGATTAAAGACAGTGCTTCCTAACGTCACACACAACGTTCAGTGTGCCACAAGGGGTAAGAAAATGTTTACTCCAACTTAAAGCATGCATAAATATATATATATTAATTTCCCTTCCACATCAGGGCCTGTCAGATCAACTCTCACTGCTCCTCATCCCAGTTTCAGCCTACTCTGGAGAAAAACCAAGCTAAACACAAGGATTATAAAGACTTACCCTGAGGGTGCACTCTCTCAGCTGATGGACTGCTTCTTACACACAGCATGGAATGTGAGCATGAAATTTATGGAATGTTGAGCAACGGGACTTTGAGGAGTATACAGAAATTGTAATGTTTCACATGAGGACCTGTAATGAATTTCCTCCGATTGATACATATATGGAGTTTTATCCCATAAAAAAAAACATGGATGACGAGTGAGTTACAGTCTCTTTTGAGAACCAGAAACTCTGTCAGGTGACCGGGCTCAGTTTGAGGCAGGTAGGTCCCACATAGTCGCACAGTCCATGAAAATCCTGCTCAAGTACACTCACTCTTCAAGAACATCAAGTGACACTTGTACTGAAGAGGGTGAATCCAAGGAAGGCCGCTGGACCTGATGGATTACTTGGCAAAGTACTTAAAGCTTGTGCTGACCAGCTCTGAGGGGTAATCACCAAGATTTTATATACTTCCCTGTCAAAAGCCGCTATCCCTCTCTGTCGGAATTCTGCTACCATTATTCATGTCCCTAAAAAGCCAATCGTCAATAGTTCAAATGGCTATCAATCAATTGCACTAACCTCAGTAGACACGCAATGCTTTGAGTCTAATGCTTTGAAAGACTCATCGCATATCATATCAGATCCTGCTTCTCTCCAAACTTAGACCCTCCTCAGTTTTTCTCACAGATCTAACAGATCTGCGGAAGATGCCATTGCTACAGCTCTGAACACCCGGGAAGTTAAGTAAGGATGTTCTTTATTGATTATAGCTTAGCTTTCAATATCATCCCCGACAAACTAATTAACAAGCTGTATGATCTAGATTTCCTCATACCCGCCAGCGCTTGGATTAAAAATAATACATCCTTTCCAGCTCTCTATAGTCATTAAGTTTGCAGACAACACTGTAGCAGAGTAACCTTTCACATTTCACCTCAATCAGTGAGGCGGGAGGAGGAGGGAAAATCTTAAATCAGGCACACCTTTGACCTGGACAGGAGGGAGAATAATGCAAAAGACAGAGTGAGAGCGTTCTGTTAAAGAGATGTAGAAATAATAAAATCTGGATTCTTGGCATTGAAGAGATATAAACAAAAATAAATTCTAACGTCAAAAGACAATATTAAGTGTCAAAGAGCAAGCTAGATTCCAACAATGATCTGGATCCACAAAGACACCACTGGGAGACATTTTTAATCCCCTGCAGCAGCTTTTGGATCATATCCAGTAACCGGCCTGCTTGGATGATGTATTTCCTGTCCTTTGTCCTAGGTGGACTAACATCAGATAAAGCCGGCTATTTGGTAACCCTCCTGACTTCCTCTTTCCCTCCATAATCTCCAGCTCACTGACATATCCTCCTATAAAACCTCTCGATAAACTTGAGACATTCTCCTCTCCCAGCATATTCTCCAACCAAAACTCTTGCATAGACATGCTCCTCCCAAAACACACACAAAAGCATACGCACACACACATACATTTTGTGGGGTTGACTGGGTGGTATAATAGGTTTGCACCTGACTTTTCATCTGGAGTGAAGCATGACAGTGTGCCTTTGACCACACCAAAGTGTGTAATCAAAGTTTGATCCCCCACTCTTGTTGGTCTTATCACAGGGGGAGATGAATCAGCGTATAGAGATGAGGTCTAGAGGTTTTCAGAGTTGTTCTCCAGGAACAACCTGCCACTCAACATAAACGGTCATAGCGGTCTATGGCCATAGAAATGGTCATAGACTTAAGGTCATAGACTTAAGAAGGCACAGAGCAGAACCTGCCCCTCTCCACATCAACAGGGTCTGCGTAAAAAGAGTCCCCACTTTCAAGTCAGAAGGCACGAAGGTCAGAAGGCACGAAAAAGAAATCATAGGCTGCCCTATGCCTTTCCTGGCAGATCTATCCAGCTAATGGCGTCTCTGCAGGGCTGGGAAAGTAATAAGGCACCATTCCCATCCTGGACACCAACTGTTCACACTATCTCCCTCTGGTAGGAGGTACACTAGCATAAAAAGCTGGACAAATAAACTCAAAAACAGCTTCTTTCCCTGGGCCAACAGAACTCTGAACTCCTACTCCATGCTGTTCTTAAATGTTCTAAGTGCATTATTCCAAGTTTCAAGTGCAATGTGCAGTATTTTAAGCATTATTATCATGAGCAAGCCAGTTTCAATTTTCTATTTTCTCAAAATGATTTATTGCTGTCTTATAGTCATTGGTTCTTTGTATCATAGTCTGTATTTAATTTTCTTTTTAATTTGCACCGATCGGAAGTAGCACCCCTTATTTTCATTGTACCCCTGTTTGTACAATGAAATAAAAGTATCAACTTAAAGTCCTCAACTTCATTCATTTATTTACTTTTATTTTGTAAGTTGTGTATTATAAGGCATTGATTTTAAATCAATTTATTCATCCTTGAATACATTCATAGGGAAGGAAGGGTTGGGGGTATATTTTCATGCATGTTAATATTTGGATCAGCAGATGGACAGTGTCACTCTAGTGCCTGTCATTGGTGTTCATTCTAGATATCCGTGCACCAATACTAGCAAGGAGGTCATATATGTGGGCCATGGTCAGCCTCCCTCGTGTAGCATTAGAACCGGCGATCTCACAGACAGATGGCAGAGAAATGAGAAGCTTTTGTGAAACAATGGAGAAATAGAATTGTAGAGAGAGAAAATATAAGGCGAAGGTGGGGTCGCATCAAGGATCAGCACTGATCTTGTTTGCGATAGTGATGGACAGGCAGAAGTCTCCGTGGACTAGGGCAGAATTGATTCCTTGAATAATTTGAGTAAAAAAAGCCTCAAATGATTTAAACAAAGGAGGCTTTGTTTAAATCTGATGAAAATGTTTTGAGCAGTATACATATATGCAGTGGTACCTCCCTTTGTGAGTGCCTTGTTTTAAGAGTATATTGATTTATGAGCAACGATTCTTCAAAAAATTGGATTTAATTTACATTTATTTTACATCTAATTGCATTACATTTTTTTGCTTGATTCAAGGATTTTTCCCGATACGAGCGAGAACCTGTATCTCCTAAGAAACTTTGCTTGGTATACGACGGGCTCTGCTTTGTTTTAGTAGCATCCTGTTTGAAGAACACGGACTTCGTTTGTGCGCCCCAAGACTAGAGCGAAAAACAAATGAATCTCAGTTAGCGTCATGTCCACGTGTTACGTTTGGATGGATTGAGTGAGATAAAGTTAAGTGAGCCACAATCTGCCGGCTTTTATATCAGTTATCATTGCTATTTGTTAGTAAATTTACTTTTACTCTGTATAAAATAACATGGAAAATTATTTTTATTTGAATATTTTTGGGATATTGAACAAAATAATAGAATTTCCATTCATTTGAATGGAGAAATTTGTTTTCTGTTTACGAGTTTTTTGGTTTGTCTCGAACGAATTAAGGTCGTAAACGGAGGTACCACTGTACATATAGAAATGTTTTTATGTTTTTTTAATGTCACGTTAAAAATAGAGCTGCTCTAATGCCCGAATTTCCTCTTTTGGATAAATAAAATTCTTTATCATCTATTATGTTCTATTCTGTAGCAGGACCAGAGGACAGGTTGAAGAAAACCTGGAGATATTTATCTGTGAGCTGAATGAAGGTCAGTCGCAGCAATACAGAATAAATGTGTATTAGAAAAGTTCCCAATGCCATATGTTGCACAAGCAATCCCCCCTGATTGAACTCTTCAAAATAAATATAAAGTTATGTCCGTAGTATTTGTTTGTAAAAAGTTCCCCCTAGTGAGTAAAACATGCACTATTTCAGTTCCACACAATGTATAGACAGACAATAGATAGATAGACAATAGATAGATCTCATGAACTAGATTCACATGCACCAAATTGGTAATAAATCGGACCAAAAGCAACTTCTTTCTGGTCTTTCCCTTGTTTTTTCCGGTGGTCACAAAATTGGAACGTCTTGTTTTCTATATTGATTTGGTATAGATTATTATGTCGGATGCCCTCCTGACACAGCCCTCCCTTTTATCCCACTACGTTTCAAGAATGAAGGCAAAGGTTTACTAGACGGCAACAGAACCAGCTCTGCTGTAAAGTTTAGAGACGGTGGCACTGACCAAAAGACATAAGGCAGAGCTGGAGGTGGCAACCCCTAACGAGAACAGCTGATAAAAGAAAGAAAAAAATGCAAGTTAGGTGACCGGAAGAGGGAGTTTAGGAGTGAAAAGAAACTACTACTCCTCTTTCCCAGCTAAATTGATGTTAGCTCTCTAGCTTCTCAGTCATATTACATGAGCTCACTTAGCTTAGCAATTATTATTTAAAGAAACAGTTTGAAATTTCAGTATCTGCCAATCAGGATGGGTATATATATGGGATATAAAATCAGCAGCTTTGAGTTGGTGACTCTCTTAGAGTATAAGAATTTGTGAGGTCTGTGATGTCACGTATATTTCTTCATGTTTCTTTTCAAAACAGCGAAGCAACTCTTCACAAAGAAACATGACTTTTTTTTAATTTAGGTATTATTAATGTACTTAAATGTTTTAAATGTCAGAAAATGTGAAAATGTGAAAAACACTTTTGCTTCCTGTTCTCTATGGCAGGGTTTCTCTTACTGTGGAGAACATTTTTCAAGGACCACATCATAATATAAACACAGATTAAACATGTGTTCACTTCCATTTATTGTCTCCAGTGTAATTGGAACTATATGTAGTTGAATTGAACTATTTTAATCATGTAAATACCACGTATACACTATATACTACTCAGAAGTAATATTAATAATATTAGTATAACATTAAATCAGTTAAACTTCTAGGATATTCATTTGTACAGTTAGGAAATGTATGTTATTTTTAATAAATTTCATCAGGTGAACAGGAGAGGCATCAGCAGGACAACACCCCCCCAAAAAAGGGCATAGTTCTGCAGGTGGTCGCCACAGATTCGTTCTCTCTTGACATTTTTAATGTTTGATTTTTCTTCAGTCTTGCATTTTCTTATTGCCCTTGTCACCACAGATAGCATGATGCAGTACCTGTATCCTATTCGTGTTACACAGGTAGTCCTGCTCCTCCATGATGTGCTGCTCTCCTGGCCAAGGCACTCATGTTAAGGGATTTTCAATCTCAATAAGGATTTTACATGATTAAATAAAGGATATGATGATAAATGGCACATCCATACATGTCAGCACAAGAAGGTTTACTGTGTCTCCCAGCACAGTTTCAAGTGCGCGGAGGAGATACCAGAAGACGAGCTACTCGAGAAAGGCTATAGAAGGGCAACAACCCAGCAACAGGATTAATATCTGCTCCTTTGTGCAAGGAGGAATAGGAGGTGCACAGCAAGAGCACAACATGATGACCTTCAGCGCAACTGCATTCGTGTGCAATTTTCTGACCAAACTGTCTGAAAGAGACTCCATAAGGGTTGCATGAGGGTCTGAAGTCCTCCAGTGGGACCTGTGCTCACAGCCCAGCACCATGTAGCTCAATTAATGTTTGTTAGAGGACACCAGAACTCTTCACAGAGGAGAGTTTGTTCAAGCTGAGCTTATTTGACAGAAGTGATACTGTCTAGTGACACTGTGGCGAACGTAAAGGTGCCTGCAACATTTTACATTATATAGGATGACCGGTTTGGCGGTGGGTCAGTGAAGGTCTCAGGGGGCACATTCTTGGAGGGTTATACAGACCTCATTATCATACCCGCTGGTACCCTGACAGCTGTTGGGTATAAGGATTAACTCCTCAGACCCGTTTCCAGACCTTACCATGGTGCAATGGACCTATGTTTCATCCTGTTGCAGGACAATGCCCGGCCTCATGTCGCCACAATGTGTAGACAGTTCCTGGATGGTGAAGTTATTGATGCTATTGACTGGCCTTCAAGTTCCTCAGATATAAATCACATTGAGATCCTCAGTGGCGTATGACACCCTGTGTTATAATGTCCCAGAGTATCAGCACAGACTTTCATGGAGATCATTGATGCCCAGATCCAGGTCTGGCAGGAAATCCCCCAGGAGACCTTCCATCCATCTCATCAGGAGCATGTCCAGATGTTGTCTTGATTGAAGACAGGCATCCGAAGGCTAAACACACTACTGAGACGTCAAGAGTTTTCCCTATATTCATGATCTGCATATGTTATATCCGGTTCTGCACACCCGTCCCTCTGGCACTCCCCCCATACTGTTACATTGTGAATTTTTGTATCGGGATATTCTATGGTGCAATTTATTTTAAAGTTCCTATTTTGACATTACATGACAGAAAATCGAGGCAATGTGTCATGTATTTATATCTCTAACAAGGAATTGGATATTATGGAATTGTCATTGCATCTGCAGTGTTTGCCCCTGTTTGTTAGGGAAATGAAAATACTACCTTTGCCTTACTTGTTTCTGACATCTTTCCTCAAGTTATGTCTGGCATATGATGGGCGCAGTCTTCTGTCTGTAGGACAAAATAGCTTGACCTGGTAGATTGGCTGACGTTGTAAGCATAAAATGATCCTGCTGGATCTGAATGGGGAGATTCTGGGATGAGACTCACACCTGAGCGTGCCGGGGTCTTCTCTGTTATAACAGATCTGTCTGTAATAAACCCATATATCTAAGAAAGACAACTGAGACACTTTGAGTTTATTCCTTTGACTTATATAATCAGAAAACAAGATTTTTCTTCATGGGTGTTAATGCAAAGTAGTTCATGTATCATTTTTAAATTGAATTCCCCCTTAGACCTCAGTGCGACAAAGAACTGGATTGATTTTGGGAAAGGTTGGTTGTATATTTCCAGCTATAGGGTGCGCTTTAGCTCCAAATGCTTCAGGCCATAATTTCTCAAAACGTCGATCCAATTAATTCCAAACTTGGTAGCATATGAATCAACTCAAGAAGATCTATATTGTAAATATGACATTTTACTGTAGTTCATATTTTACTTCCTAGGTGGAGCTTTTTTTTTAATGAAAAACACATTTTGCTGGACATAACTCCAAAACTATTTCATCGATCATTTTCAAATTCCATACCTCCATAGACCTTACCAGAAGCTTAGGCTGAGAAAGACCTTGATTTTGGGGATGGTCGGTTGTATATTTATGAAACTAGGGGAGTTTAAACTCCAAAAGTTTATCGGGTCATCATTTCTCAACCGTTGGTCTGATTTAATCCAATCTTTGTGCATTTGAATTGACTGGAAGAGATCAACCCTTATACAAATATTCAACTCTAATAGTTCATATTTTACTCACTAGGGAACTTTTTTACAAAAAAAAATACTACGGACGTAATTTTTTGGGTTCAATCAGGGTCATTTCTTGCACAGCCAAAGGGATTCGGGATTTTCCGAGGATATTACCTTGCGTTCGCTCATGACAGCATAGATCGAGTTACATTTAGAATGGACAGAATTAACCGCTTTCGCAATTAGCTGCGATTAATAATGTCACGGTAGATAAATCATAAGAATGCTATAAACTCCGATAATTTGTGAGAGTCTTTGGCGTCCTCTCCTCTCTCTCGTCTCGAGTCAAGTTGTGTTTATATGTGAGTGCGTGCTGTTGGAAAGGTGCTGCCAATAGCTCCAACAAGTCTTATTTAACCCTTTCTTTGGGATAATTATCCATCCCTGTATGTTCATTTCAAGGTGAAATAAAAAACTTCAACTTTCTAGTAATCCTTCACCGGTCACTTTCGTGACAAATTTAAATGATTTTTGGCAAGTTTTGATAAGTTTTATTCAGATATGTAGCAGTGTATCTAATTGTGTGCCCCTCGAACGGTCGAAATGTGTCATGATCCGGTCAGATTCCCCTGTTATGAATCATTTAACTGAAACTCCATTGCTAACTATGCAGTCTCTGCTCAACAACAGACTCACGCCAGCAATATAAGAAATTAAGGTTTCCCACTAATGTGCCAGATTACTTGACATACTTGCACACATACACACACACACACACACGCACATTTGCAGTACCTGGTTCTGTTTTATTTGCAATTAAATTCAAAGTTGAACCCAAGCAGAGACATTTAGCTCTCAGGGCATACACCTGCCAGTTATATCATTACAATCACCAACAATCGAAGTGAATAACATTGATTATCTGATCATCTTGGCACCTGTCAGTGGTTGCATATATTCAGCAACAAGTGAACATTTTGTCCAGGTATTGCTGAGTTTGGAACATTTCAACCAGCGAGAGGCCAATGAGTGCCCAAAGCTAATTGATGTGTGTGTTTTGAAAATGCTGGCCCCTGAGCTTCTGCAATACAAACTGCTGAATAGGATAATGCTGGCTCTGATACAAAGATATATAGATAGATAGAAACACACAGTGACAACACAGAGCTGTTTTGGTGCCTACACATAGTTAGGCAAGTGGTTTTAATTAGTGTGAATTGGTGTGGATGTAATGCACCTGAGCCTGCTTACCTAAACACATCTCTGGATATCTGCATGTAAAAGTTGACATGATGCCACGGAGTTACATGCAGGCATCATCTCTTTGCTCACTCTTTCCTTCTATGGTGTCAATAATTGTGAAAAACCGAGAAATCATTATTATTCCCTCAGAAAATAATCGTGACATCCTTAGTGCACAGTATATTTTCTACATAATTTGGTGGTAAAATTAAGGTCCAGCTTGAAAATAATTTTTGCGGCCCCTGCAACAAATTCTCATGTGTCCCCCCAGGAAAAATGATTTCCCATCCCCTGATTTAGTATATTATACATCATATTATTATATGTAGTTATATTATGTACTTATTACGGAAGTCTTGGAGGTGTGACTTGCAGGTGAAATCCAAATGTTTTTCTTTTCGTGAAATGTAAATCAGTATTTAATCAGTCGTTTGTCTTACCAGTAAGGAACAGCGCACCAGTTTTATCCTGCAACCCACAAAGCTCCAAGCATTACGGGCGGAAGTAGCAGCAGCCTGCAGGACCTACAGGACAGACCCAAAGCTTTAGCACTGTCCTCACAGCTGCAGCCTTCAATAAGGATATGAACATATATGTATGTGATGCAGGAGTTCTTCTGCGATGATACACATCTCATTTGTTTGATTTGCATCAAGGTCGCTTTAACTCAGTTTCCAGGCAAAAGATCAGCTTTTCTTTCATTCTGTCAACCATAGGGCCACACAGTTGAGTCCTGTCACTGCAAAGTGGTAAATAGGACACTAAGGACACTACCATTTAATTTAGAGACATAAAGAGATTGTGAATGTGTGCAAGGAAATGGTACAAGGATACAAACAAGGTAAATGGTTGATTAATGTTAATCCTTCGTAGTGTTACTACAAAAGTTTCTCACAGCTGAATATCAATGCTCACGTATTAATTGAGCTCAGAGCAGAAGAAATGGGAAAAGAACATTTGACAACTTGAAAAATGTAATAATATCCCTCTAACAAGTCTAAGAGTAACAGTTCAAAATGTAATAGGTCTAAAATCAAATATTTACATGTCATCTTCAATCATTTGGATTCTTCATGAACTGTTAGCTTTCTTAGTGACATGTTTCATCTCCACTCCCTTCGGCTGGCATGGCAATAATAGTGGCTGCTCTTCAGAGTACATAAATAAAGTGTTGGATTTCATAAACGAGTTCACTGTAAAATAATTCATGCTGAACTATTGAAATAGTTTGAGTCGAATTGTTGCCAAACATGAAATGACAAAAACTAAATTGTCTCATAAACAATCCTGCCCCACGAAATTAACTTGTAGTCTAGCTAAAAATACTTCTATCTCCAGCAACTAAATTGATTATGCGGACCTAATGGCTAACAGTGTTGAAGTCTTCAATATGTCACAACCCTACAGTTACCACAACTTCAACGATATATCAAAGACTGATCGCACAGAGCAGTACTAGAACTCTGCCAGTAGCAGCAGATGTCGAGGGAGTGACACACTTTTTTATTAGAGCTAACAGTCTTTCTTTGAGAAGCTTTTGAAATAGAGAAAGAAAAGCACGAGTGAGAACGCAAGACCTATATCTATAAAAAGTCAGTCAATATTGCTCCGGGTGGTGCACAAAGTGCTTTCCTCTGTTTTCTGTTTATGTCATAATTGTTATATAAGCTGTTTCACCCTGTCAAACTAGAACAGGCCACAGATTGAATCAAGTATACTGTATTTTAGGATCTGTTTCACTGGACAATGGCTAGAGAATATACACAGGCTTTAGAAGACAGGGCTGCTTAAAAACGTTTGCATGTGTTTGTGTGTCTTCGTCAGTGTGACTGAGAAAGGAGGTCTTGAAGTCAAACTGTATCTGTACTGTACAGGGTATGTGACTCAAAAGTCAGTGCCAGAAATGTTTAGTATTCAGTCCATGGTAATGTATCTTAACCTCTTTTCAGCGACGACAATTGACAAGTATACAAAATCTGTAGTCATCTTAGTCGAAAACGTCACACAAAAACATTCCGCATCCCTCTGATGGGACAAAAACAAATTAGGGGGGGAGGGGTTGTTAGAAAAGAGGGGGTTAATGTGGCTTACCTTCAAATCCTGAGTCTGGAATTATGCCCACAAACACCTAATTCTCTTAAGCTTGTGAAGCTCACGTCGCACAAAATGCGATCGATAAAAGAAGAATTGCAGTTGAGCTAGCTAAAACTACTGGGAACTATTTGTAGAATGATATCCAAAACCTGTCCAAAGCCACGTCTTTAAACCTCTTTTTTTTTTTTCATTCTCTGCTCTTTGCCAGCCTGTGCCAGCAGTAGCAAGTCTTTTTCAGAAATGTATCCGCACTTTGTCGCTCGGCTCGTTGGTTGTGTAGACTTTTCATGAGAATAAACGCTCAGATTATTTACTGACTAGTGATGGATCATTTGTTGGCAGGTGTTTTAAGACGGATTCATTTGAACATGTTTGCTCTGCTTAACAGTCACCTAAGGCCTGTTGATTCACTGTTGATTCCTGTAAAGACGAAATCCTACCACAGGTAGCTGTTATTACAGTCTCTCTTTGTTGTGTTGCTCAACATAATAATCCGTTGACCACATGCTGAGGGACCAGACATATGCTGTGTTATTTTGTTCATATATAAGGCAGGAAGTATTCTGCATTTTGAAGATTTCTTTGGTTTTTGAAAATTTTAATTATTCATTCGATACTAACAACAATGAAATATTTTTTTTGCAGAATCTCTATTGAAACTAAAAAGCAACCGGGGATAACTCTGGCGCCCTTGGTAGAGAAAGACGTCTTAGTCTGTTATCTGTCATCTTGTAAACCTTCCCTTCCCCCTTGCTGCTGCTCTGCTGCACAGTTAACTCCGGAGACCATTCCCCAGCCAATGCACCCTGCCTGCACTCGCTTCTTCCCCTCCCATTCACCCATGTTTTGAACAATTGACCCCAAGTACTTAAATGCCTGCACCTTCTTCACCTCTGCTCTTTTCATCCTCCCTTTTATTTACACACGTGTTCTGTCTTGCTGCCACTGACCTTTATTCCTCTTCTGTCCAGTGAATACCTCCACCTCTCCAGGGTTTCCTCCACCTGCTCCCTGCTCTCACTACAGATCACAATGTCATCCGCGAACATCATAGTCCGTGGAGACTACTGTCATGACTGATGAGGTCAGCCTGTCCATCACCATGGAAAATAAGAAGGGGCTCAGAGCCGATCCTTGATGCAGACCAACCTCCACTTTAAACCCATCCGTAACTCCTACTGCACACCACACGGCTGTCGTGCTGCTCTCATACATATCCTGCACCACGCTAACATACTTCTCTGTCACTCCAGACTTCCTTCTAGAATAAGACAGTTCCTCCCTGGCCACTCTGTAGCATTCTTTCTCTAAATCCACAATAAAACCTCTTCTGGTCTTTTCTAGACTTCTCCATCTGAACCCCGAAGCAAAAATTGCATATGTAATGCTCTTTATCGGCATAAAACCATACTGCTGCTCACAAATTGTGAAAACTTTTCTTAACCTAGCTTCCACTGCTTTTTCCCCGATCAGCATTGTGTGACTCATCAGCTTTATACCTCTGTAGTTGCTGACGCCCAGAAAATCACCCTTGTTCTTGAAAATCAACACCAGTACTCTTTTCCTCCATTCCTCAGGCATACACTCATTCACCAAGATACACTTCCCTACCTCCACCGGTATGTCAACAGGAACGACCGCCTTTCCATTCTTCATTCTCTTCAAAGCTGCTTTCACTTCAACAATACTGGTCTTTGGGACGTATTGATTTACAGATCTCTCACCTTCCACTCTTCTCTCTCTTTTATTTCTTTATTCATCCGTTCTCCAAAGTATTCTTTCCATCTTACCCTCACACTCTCCTCACCTGTAAGCACATTTCCATCTTTATCCTTAATCACCCCAATCTCTCTGCCTCCCAAATCACTACAAGTCTTTTTCTCCTACCTTAGTGTCCAATCTCTCATACAACTCATTATAGGCCTCTCGTTGAGCCTTTGTCACCACACTCTTCGCCTAACGTCGCATCTTTTTGTACTCCTGACTACTTTCTTCATCTTTCTTGCTATCCCACTTCTTCTTTGCTAACCTTTTCCTGCTTATACTGTCTTGAACCTCCTCGTTCCACCACCAAGTCTCATTATTTTCTCTCCTCTGCCCAGATGAGACACTAAGTACCTTCCTACCTGTCTCCTGCATCACTTTTGTTGTGGTTGCCCAGTCATCTGGCCGTTCTTAACTACCGCCGAGAGCTCCTCACAACCCCTCCCTGAAGTTGCCATAGCAGCCTACCTTCCTCAACTTCCACCATTTGATCTTGTGCTCGGCCTTTGCTCTTTTCTTCTAATAATAATAATAATAATCAGCTTTGATGATTATTCATATCGCTCCTTTTTTAAACAACACTATTGAATTCGCTGCTGTTTTATAGGTTGATCCTCACAACTCCACACAGTAAGACATGTAAGGTTGTTTGAGTGAACATACCAGGTCTTATATTTTAATAAATCCTTAGATTTATAAAGGATTGCTATTGACTTTTAGACTTTGCCTCTAAAATGGTGGATATGTTGTTTCCATGTTAATTTATAGTCGATCAAAACCCCCTAAACTTTATCAATATTGAAAGATCAAATTTTTAAGTCAAATCAATTTATTTTCAATTGCCAAACACAATAAACTTTGTTTTGTTAATATTTAGTGACAATTTATTATCATGAAACCATGTTTTAAGAGTTTACAGCTCCCTTTGAACTACAGACAAAAGTTATTTCAACTTTTTCTCTGAACAAAATATATTTATCATATGCCAAAATTACAAAATTAAAAAAATTAGTTGCAATTGCAAATAAAAATTAGTTGCATTGCAAATATCAGTAATTTGAAGTGTTTGGGACCAATCACTGATCCCTGGGGTACTCCATCCCGACTGATTGTCATTAATTTGCGCACACTGCTGTCTATGTTCAAAACACCTTTTAATCCAGTACTGAGCTGTACCTCTGATCCTAAACTTCCCCAGTTTTGTAATTCATTTTCCTTGATCTATTGTATTTGAAAGCCTTTTGTAAATCAATAGAAATACCATCAGAATATTCATCATTTTCTACTGCTTTATTTATTTCCATGACTGCATAATTCTGTTTTTTCTAAATCCATGCTGATGCTCACTTAATAGTTTATATTTATCAACAAAGTCATCCAATTGTTTGACAAATATATGTAATATTTTAGAAAACTGGGGAAGAAGGGATATTGGCTCCGTATGGTGCTTGTCTCCATTTTTCTCCATTTTTTAGTCATCTTTTGGTTTAAATGTCTTCACAGTTTCTATTACATCGCTTTTTTATCGCACCGAGGAACATAGAATCATAGATTTGATAATAACCTTCATTATATTATTGCGCTAATCATTTTTTGTAATCTACCAACCAAATTAGCACCAACACTCACTAATTAGTCATTAAAATCTCCAACAAAACTTTATATTTGATCCACCTTCAAATCAGAGCCACTTCAGATGTAGTTTAGAAAATCAGATTTACAACAAGTTTGCTGTATAGAGCAAACTTGAACAGCAAACCTGGAAGGAATAAACTGCATATCAGTTTGTTCTTATATAATTGTTTTTTTTCTTGACAAAGGCACACTGCAAAAACCACAAGACAACACAAGTGTTTACGAAGGACACTTTAAAGTGATGCATCCGCAGACGAGCTTTGTTATTGCTTCATTTAGTGAATAAGACAGATAGAATAAACAAACGTGTCTTGATATTTTGAGTAGCCGTGGTAGCTTCGCTCAACTTTACTCTTAACCACAGTCAAGCATACTGACTTCAGTTGTTGCCATGGCAACATTTACACAATGGTCAGAATGTCACAAACAAAAGCTACTGAAATGGCTGCTTAACAGTTTCCTTCAGCAAGTACAATAGAACTTTTACTGTAGCTTTATGTACAGTGCATGTTAGGGCCATTAAGTTTATTTATTGTTTTCGCAATGTTGATTAAAGTTTTGTTCTAAGTCACATGACTGCATGACCCGAAAGTTAAGTGAAGCTACCAAGGCTAATCAAAACATCATTAAATGTTTGTGCATTCTATCTTTTTTATTCACTAAATGAAGCTAAAAAAAAGCTCGTCCAGGGATGCATCACTTTTGAATGTCCTTTTTGAACACTTTCTTTGTCTTGTGGCCTTTACAGATCATTTTTCTTAATCTGTTGTGGCCTTTGCAGCGTTCGTGTGTTGTGAAATTGATGAAGATGTTTTCTTTATTTGCTGCGCGCATGTGTGTTTTCAACTTGATGGAGATGTTGTCCTAATTTGCATCATGCACATGTTTCAAATTGATGGTTGCATTACGTTTGCTAATGTCCGCCACCTTACTGATATCATTTATGAGCAAACCACTTGTTTTGTGATGACAAACAGTGTTGAAAATGTTGTCAACGAGAGTGGCACTTAATTTGCTTATCAATAAGGAGCCAGAGTCCATAACTAAATATTGCGTTACAAAAATCTTTTGTTGGTTTTTGTCCATTCCATTTTATCAAATCAATATTTAAGTCCCCACATACAAAGAATAATTTCTTAGTACATACTTTCCTAAAAATATCAGCTATGATATTTCTAAACCTATCACGAAATTAGTTGTTGACGAATGTAATAGTACATTAGTCGATGACATCATCGGACACTGCCTCTGACACTGCTTTCATTGTACTTACTTACAAGGAAAGCACTTCTGTACATAAACAACAATGCCGCCAACCCTTTTACTTGTTTGATTTGCACTAAAAATGTAGTAACCCTCTAACACTTAATCTAAATTATTTTCGTTTGTTAACCATGTATTACTTATAGCAATAAAATCTTTCAAAATTTCCGTCGAGGCTTCTGCTATTAAAGAGGATAATTGAGAAACCATCCAGATTTAGATCTTCAAACGGATTTTCTGAGTAATGTCCACAATTAATTTTATAATTATTATTTTTAAAAATTGCCCCATCTATATAATTATCAAGACAAAATATTTTATGCTCAAACAAATTTAGCATATGAAATATAAAGTTAACTCCTCACAGGTTTCATTGTCACTGTTCTCAACTAAGGGATTTTCATCTTCACTCTGTTTCTTCATAAGGTAAATAAAGCTGTAGTCCATCATATTCTGACTCCGTGATGAAATGCTTAACTTAACATATAAGACTTTTTTTTCCTTTACGAATTAAATCTTTCCGAATTGCAATGTCGGTCGCCTGTTTACATTACTTGTGATCTTGGAGCTGGTGTTTACATGCATTGACTCATCTAATTGAAAACGCTTTCAGACATACTCCGATGATCCACGTTCCCGTTCATAAGGTGTGAATAATGCTTCGGTGTGTTGGGTGCTGACCGCCAACAAGCGGCCAGAAGACGAATATGACAAAGTCACTACGCGGAAGTGACTTTTCGCCCATCTAACCGTCCAAATATGTTAAACTATTTCAAAGTTGCAATGAATAAATCACTCTCTGATGCAGACCTCTACTGTTTTGGAGTCGCCATATTTAAAATGCATACCAACGCTGTAAAAACTCAGCCAGGGCTACGTCTCGACGCCGGGCATGCGCAGATACAACTCAAACAGAAAGCTCTCCGATACAGCGTTTACATGCAGCAACAGGGAATAGGAAAGGCTTTCCGAAAAGATTCAGACTACCTCCTTGCAAAGGGGAATGAGATGAAATCTCATTCAGAAAGGTTATTAGATGTCTTTTCCGAATCTAATCGGAATTAGGTTGCACTTATAGTGTTCAAGTTCTCTCAAGTTTGTCAGAGAAAACAGAAGTAAAAAAAATAGGATATTAATAAAAGTGAGAATTTTAAAAATAAAGTATGGAAGAAGTAAATGCAAATCAATACCTACAAATAATAGCATGATGATGAGCATACTATTGAAGATGAAAATAATACCGAAGTAATAGAAGTAATTTTGCCCAAATAATACAGTATGCTAATATTGCAAATGATAATAAATGTAATGTTGTACATACAATATTGTACATGACAACAAATAATATTCAATGTAATATCATGCTTGAAAATAGACAATGAAGTAGTAATTTTCTACATGACACTGTATGTATTATTGTTGTTTTGGTATTCGTGTGTGGTTTTTTAGCTATCCTTCCTGCAGATGGGCGAAGAGCTATACAATTTAATGGCAGTTCATTGAAAAGATATTCTGTCGTGTTCTGTGGTGGTCCTCTAGAGTCTCAGTCTACCCCTGAAGCTGCTCTGACTGTATTTCAGTGATAAATGCAGCGGTTGAGAGGCAATGTCCAAATACTGAGGACCAACTCTTTGGCCTTTTTGAGAGAACTTTCCACCTCACTCCTGTACTTAGCCTCCTTATCCCTGCTGACGCAGCCCACAATGGCAGAGTCGTCTGAGACCTTCTGCAGATGGCAGTACTGAGAGCAGTATCTGAAGTCTGAGGTGTAGAGAGTGAACAAGAAAGGAGACAGGACTGTCCCTTGAGGCGCCACTGTGCTGCTGACTGTAATGTAAGAGACTCTGTTATTCTGCAGCCTTACATATTTTGGCATATGGCAGCTTCGGATGGTGTTTAAAACAGAGGAGAAGTTAAAACCTGACTCTCGCAGTGCTGACTGCTTCTTACAGGTGAGAATTAGCACTGTGCAGCAGAAAGTTGATGGCATCCTCACTCCAATATGGGGCTGATAGGCAAACAGCAGAGGGTCTGAGGAGGGCTCCACAGCAGTACATCCCACGCAGCTTTGGGACAAGCTTCTCCTGTGACATCATGACTTGACAGGTCATGCCACGGGTCTGTAGTCACTCTGCGTGCAATGCTGTTTCTTCTTGGGCACAGATATAAAAATGATGTTTTCCACAGGGCAGGGATAATAATAATGTTTAGTCTCAGCTTGAATATGTGCTGCAAAACAGTACACAGCTGAGATGTGCATCATTTCCCTTCCAGGGCGGAGGCGGTCAGGGCCCAGGCCTGAAAGACCACTTAACTCTCCTCACACATCCAAAGCGGTGATGGTGATGATTGGAGAAGTTTAAGTTGCGGATGCCATGGTGGGGTGAAAAACAGGAAGTGCTGGGGGAAGTGGGGGCAGAAACATCCTCATCAAACCTGTTAAAGAAAAAGTTTAACTCATTGGCCTTTTGCTCATCACCTTCCATCTCCAGGTCAGCTCCCTCCATTTACAAGTGATGGATCTCATTTCATTCCACACCTCCCTCATTTTGTTCTGCTGGAGTTTGCTCCCAATCCTTCCTCCTTCATGTTACAGCCTCCTCCTGTATCACTCCATGTCCTCTGCAATCTTCTACTTCAGTTCTGCCTGCATCGTTTTCCTTTTCACTCCTGAAAGCAGCCTTCTCCCTGTTGACTGTTACTTTGATGTCCTTTAAAATAACAATAATAATAATACATTTAATTTATAACGCACTTTACATTTGGATCAAATCTCAAAGTGCTACAAGGTAAAAGCAGATAAAAAGCATCAATAAAAAATATAATAATAATTATATAAAAATGTTAATTAAAAGTTATAGGTTCTGCTAAAAAAGAAAATTTTAAGTCCTTTTTTAAATGTGTCAGTCGTCTGTGGAGCCCTGAGATGGTCAGGGAGGGCATTCCACAGACGAGGGGCAGCAGAACAGAAGGCCCGATCATCCATGGTGCTGAGCTTAGTCCGGGGAAGGAGGAGGCGGTATGAGTGGGTAGAAAGGAGGGATCGTGTTGAGGTCAGTGGGGTGAGTAGTTCTTTTAGGTAGGGGGGTGCGTTACCATGGATGCACTGGTGAGTGAGGAGAGAGATCTTATAATCAAT
>VRLP01007241.1:0-22965 GCA_009660295.1 Lophius piscatorius | reverse complement strand
GTTCATACAGAAACAGTCCAGGTTCATACAGTGAAACTGTCCATGTTCATACAGAAACAGTCCAGGTTCATACAGTGAAACTGTCCATGTTCATACAGAAACAGTCCAGGTTCATACACTGAAACAGTCCAGGTTCATACAGTGAAACTGTCCATGTTCATACAGAAACAGTCCAGGTTCATACAGAAACAGTCCAGGTTCATACAGAAACTGTCCATGTTCATACAGAAACAGTCCAGGTTCATACAGTGAAACTGTCCATGTTCATACAGAAACTGTCCATGTTCATACAGAAACAGTCCAGGTCCATACAGAAACAGTCCAGGTTCATAGAGAAATGGTTCAGGGTGTGAACTTCCACCACATCCAGCACCGATTAGGCGTTTTCCTGACAAGTCCTTGTCGGAGACAAATCGGGACACATTAATGTTTACAATACAGAAGACACATGGTCCAATTTGTCAAAGACAAACTCGGTCAGTGTGTTGACTAATCGGATTACAACTTGGCTTGGTGGTCGCATACACCTGAATTTAGATATGAGGCTTACTGTCTGCCTCCAAGACAATTGCCCTAAACCTATTTCAAAACCAGGTCTAAAAAGAAGAGAGTCAAACAGCAGCCAGGGGGCTCTATTTCCATGAGCTCTGAAGTTCAACCTTTACATAACGAATAAACAGGACAAGTTTGATGGCGTTAACTTATGTGTTTATTTCGCAACTGTTTGAACTGCAAACCTTCCCTGAGCAGGTGAGCCGCACCTCAGATGACACCCCGATGTTTACCACCATCAAGTTTGCCTTTAGAGTGACACACGGACACAGTGCCAGGTAAAAGTTTTATAACTGCATTTATTGAACCAATAAGTTCTCTAAGACCATCTGTAGTATTTTACCTCTTAGAAACTAAATCAAATACCAGACCCGTTCAACCAAGTCTTCCCTTAAATAGACCATTTTCAGAAGCATGAAGTTGGCAAAGAGCGATCCATGACGAAATAAAAATTAATTCCATGGGAGATTTGGAGGGATGTGATTGAAATCCATCAGGGTTAGTAAGAGTTTTCTAAGGTTCCGGTACTCCGCAAATCCACAGTGAGAAACTTCTACTAACAGAGAACTCTTGGAACAGGTCAAGTCAAGAGGTCACTGACGCTCTGAAGAAAATGTTCATGTCTTAGGAAGCAGCTCGATTAGCGAAAGAGAAGCAACACAAAACCAGTTGTTGTTGATGGAATTAGTTGTTTGGTTCGGTTTTGAGCGAGTGGAACATGTGATTAAAGATATAATGAGGCGGAGTGACAAATATCAGAGCGAAAGAGGAATTTCAAGAAACCTCATGCTGGCTGGAGAACTAAAGAATATGAACTCAAACCTAATCGGTGGTTTAACCAAAGAACATAAAACAGCTTGTGACGAGTGAATTATATAAATTAAGATCGAATTGCGTGCAAAGTAGTTTAACAGAAGTTAAGCCCGGTCCAGTCCCCAAATATATATCTAAGCCTCAAAGGAGCACATTTCGAGCACACTCTCACAGTTCACGATTCAATACTTTAACAGCTACGAGGCGAGTTTCACACCAACACCAATGGTCCACGTTAGCAGCACTCTGGGTGGGACCAAAGGATAAGGACTGCCCAACGCTGGAGGGCGAGAGTTCCAGTGGGTGAGCCCCCGCCTGAGGTTTGTGGTCAGGGTTTGCCCGGACTAGAAGGTTGGGAGGTGAAGCCCATGCAACTGGTAACACAACCCCCCCCCGCCCAACGAGCACACCTCGACGCTGACAGCTGACCCGGTCGCAGCCGTGAATATCACAGAGTCGTGACATTAGATGGTGGGGGGGATAATGTCAGTAAATTCATATGAAATAAAGACTTTGCTCACCCCGTGTGAGTGCACTGCATGAAACGCAGAGGTGGGGGTGTCATTTCTAAATCACATGAGGTCCTCACGTAATACTTATCCCGTGAAAAGAAGCGGTTAATACACTTCTTTCAAAGATACACAGATAAGATCTCTGTTACCAAACACATTGATACGATGGGGTTATGTTTGCGATTTCTGTAACTGTACTTAGATGGTTGCATTCATGGCCTGCTGGTTTTGTGGAGCGCAGTGACAACCAGTGTGGTTTTCATGTGTGGCTCCTCATCAATCAACAGGATGAGGGCTAATTTTCTAACCACTGAGGAGGTTTTTAAATGAGGAGGAAGACCCTCGACTCTCTGCCTGCTCCTCACTTTCCTCTCCTCCTCTTCGAATCCTTCCTGCACGTCCATCTGTCTTTCATTCTCTCCTTGCCTGTTAGAAATAACAGACTTTCTCTGGTTACACGATTGCACGCTTTGAACCAAACATTTCTCTTTCGATGGACCTTCGGAGTAGTGTGTGTGTGTGTGTGTGTGTGTGGGTGTGTGTTCATCAGGCTGTTCCCGGCTGGAACGGATCCTCTGAGGTAAAGGCCTGATTTTAATCCCTGGGTCCATCTAATCTCCTCATATTCACATCTCAGATTAACACACACTCACACAGCGGTTTGAAGCCTGTCAGCGTCAGCAGTGTGATACATCTGTGAGTGTGTGAGTGTGTCTGAAAGAGTTTGCAGACTCCATCCTGGCTGAAGGAGATTAATTGTCGAAAAATTAAGCCTGTCTACGGCCGGCGACCTGAGGGTCGACTGTTTGCTCCTCTTGAAACAGACACACACGTGTCCTGGAGCCATCTGCCCCAGGTCAGCTGGCCGGCGATGTCAGCATGGGAAGAAGGGTGGGATCAAAAATGAGAACAGCATGTACTATGTTTTAACATCAGAGATGACCGGGCGCACACCCACACACACACACACACAGACACACAAGCTGTCCATGTATGAAACAGAACAGTGACTGTGGTCACTCTCTCTCTCTCTCTCTCTCTCTCTCTCTCTCTCCCTCTCTTGCTGCTCTTTGCAAAGGGTAAACCCCAACAGAGGCGACCAGCGAGTGAAGTGAAACGGGGAGGTTTTTCTGCCAGGCCACATGAACGCAGACATAAACACACTGACTAATGAAACTCAGGCCCGGAAAGTGTGTGTGTGTGTGTGTGTGTGTGTGTGAGTGTGTGTGTGTGTGTGTCTGTGATTTCTAAGTAGCTCCATCTGGGTAGAGGTGGCACCAGAGATGTTTACTGGAGGCTTTAGCCCATCAACTTATTGTCAACAGTTCAAAGGGCTGTCAGCGCCCACGCTGTGTGTTTGAGGCAGAGAGCGAGAGCGAAGACGAGCGTGTCTGAAACGGCGGTTAAGGGCACGCAGCGAGCAGAGGAGGAAAAGAAGAGCATAGTACAGGGGGGGAACTTGAAATGTGCAATCCAAAAAAAAAAAATCAAGATCGAAGAATCTGATGAGATTCTAGTTTTAGCCGCGATTTGGCAGGAAACGACGAAGATAATCAATAACAGCCCCGTCTAATTCCAAGTGCGTCAAATACCAGCGCTTTGTCACGTTCCCCTGCGTTGAGAACAGAAGCAGAGGACGGCCTCGGGCATTTGTAAGAGGAATGCGAATAGAAAGCAATAATTGGCAAAAGAAGCATCACAATTTTTATTAAGTGTATCTTTTATGGAATTATGTTTTACAAACCTTGCCACCGACTTCGAGAGCTCCTTCTTCACTCTGTCTAAAGTTGCAATGTGGGACTAACCTCTGGAGTCTCGTCAGAGGTTAGAGTGGGGAATTGGCAGGTGAGGGAACCCGAAATTCCTCTACAGCATCAAGAACCTCCGATGGATCCAGAGAAAATATTTAATTTAATAGATTTATTCTTTACTACTCACTGAAAGTATGCGCAGCCTCGTTCCGTCGGTTCCAGGACTGATAGACTGGTACCGAAGCTGATGCACAGCAGTACGGAACAGTCATGAGACGGTACACCAATCAGCCATAAGATTACAACCACTGGTAGGTGAAGTCAGAGTGACAACATAGAGATGATCCAGATGGCGCAAAACAAATTAAATCATATAAACAAAACCACAAACTAAGAGAAGTATGAAGCAATTTTCTCCGACAAATAAATCGGGGTTAAGAAATTATTAACAGATAAAACATTTGAGTCATAAGAACATATTTAGTTAATAAAAATGAATCATTTTTTTAAGGCCAACGTTTGAGGGCTAGTTTGATGCGAGTTCACCAAACTGGTTCACCAAACTGGTGAACTGGCAGCAGGGTCTTGGGCCTATTTTGGCGCTAATTGATATGTGTGAGGACAGAAGGCTAGCATTGGCTAGTGCTTTCTGATCCCATAGAGAAGCTAATGTTATACAAACTGCTGGAAAAGTGGATGCTGGTTTTGGTAGAAAGATGTCAGAACATTCAGAGCTGTTTTGGCAGCAAAAAGGGGACCTACCTAATGTGGGGCTGGTGATTCTAATGTTATGGCTGACTGGTGTATGATTTCAAATGAAACATAAAAATCAAGTTTTTGCGACTTAGTGCGTACATAATAAGAGGAGTGGGCCGAAAATTCCGCCACCGCGATTCCAGAATCTGAGATTTTACGTTATCTGAAGTATTTGGTTGCAATTGTTAGTGCTAAACTGGTCGGTTCGATATTTGATAACCTTTTTCCATTTTTTAAAGTTAAATATCATTTCATTTTGTGTTTGACTGTTTGCTGAATTTTGATTGGGGATCGGACAATCAAAATTACGCCTATTTATATCTCCGAAAAGTCAGGATATTATAGAATCGTCCTTACTTTTAATGCAATAGCTGAAAAAACTATGACATAGGGTTTAAGTTTGTGATGAAGGACTGGATTGATTTCGGGGAAGGTCGGGTTGTGTATTACTGACACTAGGGGGAGCGTTAACTCGCTAACTGTTGGTCCAATTTCATCCAGATTTGGTGCATATGAATAGATTCAAGGAGATTATTATTTGACTTTATCATATTTTAAAATAATAATTCATATTTTCTCCCAAACCGGTGTTTTTTTTTTGTTTTCTTAAAGGAAAATATTGCAGTTATCACATAGCACATTTTATTTGAGGAGCTCATTTAGGGCAATTGCTTGTACAATGCATGGGATTGGGGGATTTCGAGGACATAAACCTGCTGGTTGGATCGGGTTTATTACTCCGGTGTAATCCCATCTGCTGATTTGATCCGACGATCAGAGCGACTGCTCCAAGTGACGCGGCACCGACCCACAGAGAGGGGTGGCGGTTGGGGTTTGTTAGTGGTGAGTCACACATGGGGCCTTCGAGCCAGGAGGCAGGATCTCACGAGAAACCAATCATAAATAATCTTTCATCGATCAAACTAAGCATTTGTTTCTTGGCTCAACTTATCAACGCCGCCGTTTCATGGATGTACAACTACTGAACACAGCGTGCCTTTAGAAAATAACCCACGTGTTTGGACCATCCATTAATAAATAAATACATACAACAAAAGAAAATCAGCTGCTTTAAATAAAGCATCATGAACTTCAAACACGTACAGATGATCCAAATAATGTGTCTCGTGTCGACTTGTTTCTACGAGAGTTTGAATATCCGTCACATGTTCTCACTTTGCAAAAAACAAACAACACAATGCAACTGATTCTCTTTTTTTTATTTGACGGAGTATAACTTAAAGTAAACATAAAGTAATGTGTTTGATGTTTTTGGTAGTGGAGTTGGTGTTTAATACACGCTGATATAATGGGTCAGTAAATGTTATTAGGTCCTATACGGCAGCGTGGACAGGCAAAGTGGGAACAGCTGGTTTGCGATTCACATTATAACCGCTGATAAGTGAAGTTAATAACATTGTTTACCTTGTAACATTGGCAATGTGTTTGCAATGTGGTCTACAGAAGGACAACTGGTGAACAGGCAACCGAACCCCGGAGGTCCAAGACTCACTGATTCATGTGAGGAATTAAGGCTAGCCTGTACTGACCAAGGTCACAGAAGATCTACTGTAGGCCAAATAACTGAAAAAGGTGGTTATTATACACACTGCTTCGCAGCTTGTTGCATAATTGGGTAGTGTGGGTCCTATTTCCAACGCTGACCCTTGTCCACTGCCAAAAGCGAGGGAACACTGGGAACATCAGCATCAGATCTGGACCAGGGGTCAATGGAAGAAGGTGGCTTGGTCTGATGAATCACGTTTTCTATTACTTCATGTGGAGCGGAGTCTGGCTACATCGCTTACTGGGGGAAAGAGATGGCGCCGGGAAGCAACATCCAATAAAACATTCTTGCAAATCAAGAACACCCCTTCATGGTAAATGGTATACTCTAATAGCAGTGACCTCTTTCACCAGGATAATGTTACATGAAAACAAGAAAGGAATAGTTGGAGGAACATGGTGTTGACTCTGCCTCCATCTGAGCCTCTTTGGGTCACAGTGGACAACAAGTTTGATCCATGGATCAGACTTTTGAGGTCTTGCTGCCAGAAACCACAGCGCACATTCAGAAGTCCGCTGGAGGCCAAGTCTTCAAAAGCCGATGCTGTTTCGGTTGCAAAAAAAGGGGCGTGTACATTATAATGTTTGTGGTTATAATGTTATGGCTGATAGGGCTAAAACTTTAGAAATAATCTGAAAAGACACCAGAGGAAAGTGAAGGAAAAATAGAAACAAAGTAACATAGTGACACAGACAAGAAGTGAATATTAGTTGTAGTATTCAGAGGCGCAGCTTTGTTAGCTCTCTCTCTCTTTGAGTGAGTGACATTCACCTTCACCGTGTAAATCGGCAGGGGCCACAGCTGGAGCGTCCATCATAGACACACACTCTCTCACACACACGCAAATATACACACACTCCCTTGTGTCCCCCTGCCCAGGGTATTAACTTCTTTCTCTGTGGCAGCTGGAGTCACATTGTCGTGAAACCTCAAACTGTACCTGAAGGCATCTCTCACACACACACACACACACGCAAACACACACACCCGCACAAACACACTCACACACACACACACACACACACACAAACACACACACACACACACACACATAAATAAGCGCAGGGCCCCATGGACTTTGCGTATTCGTCTTGGATTTCATCAAAATCCTCCAGTTTTATATTTTATGAGGCTAAAGAAACTCTTCCAAGATCAGTATCAGTAAGCTCACTGGAAAAAGGTTCTAAAATAGAAAAAAGCCTCCTCTGTGCTAAATGTGTGAAATCAAAACAGGCCTCTTTGCTGTTAACACAGAGGTTGTTCATGTCCATTACAGCCCAAGGCCAATCACAAGGGTTCTGTTGGTTTGTTCACATTCTGTTTCTGCTGTCGGCCTGCACGCTGCATTTGTATAAATCTGACAGTGTGTCCTTTTAACATTTTGTACATTAGCGTTGAATGTGTGTTTTGTGTCTTTTGACACCGCGTGTGTACTCTTGAAGCCTGAATAGTGTTCAATGCACTTTAATGCTTGTGTTTTTGCACCATATATAGTTTTGTGTGGTTTCATTTTCCTTCATATTTTGCTCTTTAAAAGTCAGGTTTCATAAACAATGAATGCGTGGGTCGTTTTAAAGAGTGTTAAACGATGTTCCTCTGGTCTATGAAATTGATTGAGAACATTTAATCTCATACTTATATACAATTTTGATCAAATTGTATCTAGGTCAACGCATTTGTAAGGGAAATATTGCTTTTTGCTGCACTATATTATTTATTTTGCTACTTGGCAGATAAAGAATTTACAATGCGAAACGGAGATTTATAATATTACGAAGCAATTCCGATTTAAAATGTATTATTATTACATATTTATTACAATATTATTATAATTTATCACACATAAACAACCATTCATAAATCAGCAACAAAAGCAAACTATTTCAGTTACGGGAAATACTCTGTTTTAAATTATAGTTTGTTCAATTTATTAGCAAAATTGTGTTTAAAAACCACTTTAAAACATACTATCACATTTGTTATTACAATATTACTACACATTATCAAAACTAATACATTAGTAATACAACCAGAGCATATAGATAAGAGGGGAGACTCTGCATTAAATTGAAGTGTTTTTAAGTTGTAAGCAAATTAAACTTAAAATAGATTAGACCTAAAATGATATTATAGATCATTACAATATTACCAAACATTATTAGGCATTCATGCATTAGTAATAAGACAGAAATATATCAATAATTGAGGTTTACTCTGCATTACACTTTAGTACTAAACTTAAATACTGTTCTTTTGAGAATTATACCTAAACTAGATTAAAGTTGTAACAACCCCAGATCTCTTATTACACATTTATTCATCGGTAATAATGCAAAATATGCCGATAACACCGGATAATCTGCATTAAACTTGAGTTAATCGACTGTACTAGAGCGCCTTTTGTAGTCTGCTCGACGACTCAAAGCACTTTTACAACAAATGCAGATATCTGCAACTGGAATTATAGCGAGTCAAAATGACATTGGGTACCCGTTATCCTGCGAGAATACTTGAGGTGAATCTGGAATAATTTGATATTATTTCCTGATCCTGCAGTCACAGTTAACACTATTATATCCACGAAAGGTTGGGATTATTATGGAATCGCCCACGCAGGCCACCCTCGAAGATCGTTTGTGTTAACGCTGTTTTCCAGACATAACTCATTAGCTATTTCATTATCTGTTTTCAAATTTTATACCGTCATAGCCCATAGTGTGAGGAAGAACTAGATGGATCTTTGGAAAAGTTCTGTATCTCCAACACAAGGGGAGCTTCATCTACGAAAGTTTTCAAGCCATTATTTCTCAACCGTTGGTCCGATTTTGTCCGAATTTGGTGTATATTAATCGACTGGAGGAGATTTATTTTGTTTACTCTAATAGTTCATACTTTATTCTCTAGCAGGGTTTTTTTTCGGACTGGGGGGATCGAGCTTTTGCTGTCGTAGCCCCCAAACACTGGAACGAGTTGCCTCCCCATGCTAGGCTGGCCCTGATGCTTCTAGTGTTTAAATCCCGCCTCAAAATACATTTTGTTTTTGTTTCTTTTGTGCTTAATTGTGTTGTTTTATTGTGTATTTATTGTGTTTATTGAATGGAAAGCACTTTGGTCAACTTTGTTATTTCAAATGTAAATTAGGTTTGATCGGATTGGCTTTGAAGGAAATACAACTGCTTCTTTGTATCTGTTGAGGAAGTCACCTACATGTCAGACAACCGAGCAGCTACCATGAGCCATTCCACCACTTCTGCATGGACGTCCTAACGATGTGCTTCGTTTGGAGAATGCTGATAGGTGGAAAACAAATTTCTCGTCTTAGTTCAGAAATTTCAACTTGCATAAATGACGCAATTAAGGACGTGTCATTCTCATGACGCCACCGTCTCCCAGCCCACTCCTGCATCCAGTCTATGTGCATTTACTTAACGCCGTGCCATAAACGTCCCATTCAGGGTTGAACACACCTTTAATGAACACTGTTCTCCGACTCTTCTATCTGGACTTTGAAGAAAAACATCGTTGGGTTGGCAAAATGACTGTGAGCTGTGTTGTTTTCAGAATTGTGCAACCACAAAAAAACTAAAACAAAACAAAAACCTGTTACTGATACTTTAATATAAGTGGAGTAGATGGAAATATTTGTACGATAAGGTTATAATTTTCTGGTAATGCTGTTACGGTTATCCCCTCCATACTCATCATGAGGCAATACTTGGACAAAATACTCCGCAAGACTAAACTGTAAGGAATCAATTGATCATCCTTTGTTTATCCGTGACAAAGTTCTGCCAAGTTCACGAGGCTTCTGTTGCCTGAATGAAAAAGGTTCTGGCTGAGTTGTGCGTGGGTTTATTGTAGGTCAGCAACAAAACTACCAGGATTATCCCTCGGTTCTGACTCAGTAAGGAAAGTTTGAAAGGCTGTGTAGCTTTCGATGAAGTGAAGTCAGTCATTTCAGAAGTGATGATCAGAGATGATGGAAAAGTCTAATAAACAACAGACTGAAGTTACCCAAACCTGATTATTTTTGCCTTAATGAGACACAAATTATAATTTCAGCTCTGCTTGGATCAGATTTGAGTCAAATTTGACAATATCAGATAGCAGAGGTGTTTACTTTTTTATCAACTGCCAAAGTGTTTGCATAGTCTTGAATTGCATCTTACAGATATGACTCTCACACTATGACCTCAGACTATGACCTCACACTATGACCTCACACTATGACCTCAGACTATGACCTCACAGTATGTAGGTGAAGTGTTTTGATACTCAGCAGCGTTCACAGTAGCGATAGACACAGGTCTTAGTTCTTACATCCCGGAAAAGTCGGGAATATTTTATCACTCAAATCTTATTTAATGGATTAACACTGGATCAGATTTTATACATATATACACCTTAGTGTGAGGAAGAACTGGATTGAATTTGGGGAAAATTGGTGGTATATTTCCATCACTAGGGAGAGTTTTATCTCCAAAGCTTTTCGGGACCATCATTTCTCAACATTTGGTCCAATTTAGCATAAATTAATTTCTACTCATTCTCTTGAGGCCTCCACTTCCTCTGCTCAGAGCGCACCACTCCACCCACCACCGCCACCACCTCACCCTTTTTTTTCCAGTTTTTTAACAAGATAAAAATGAATGAAGAAATAACAATCCTAGTGTCTTGGTTTGGTGCAGGCGCAAAGACAATGTTTGGATCAACTTTATGACGCTGTATCTCTGGTTTAAATTTTTCTATCAACCCCGAAACCAGATCTGACAGACTTAAGGCGGCGCTTTGACGCCAGGTGATTTGATCATTGTGGTGAATATATGAGTTATTGCAAAAAAACCAACTCCAAAAGCCCCTTGTCTCGCAATTATTGAGAAAACATTCACATTTTTCCTCTTTCTACTCGCTTTAAAATGCACATAAGACTAACCTACCAGCCAATCCCTTCGCCTTGTGACCAGCGTGACCGTGGGCTTACACACGGCCACATAAGGATCGCATTACGACCGACTTGGAAAATGTCCAAACACACGCCTTAATAGCTCCATTACAAAGTGTTAGAGTCGACTTTTTAAGAGTCTGCTGCTTGCATGTGTGTGATTTTCACACTCAAACCGCTCTGTTCAAGTGTGTTTGCTGCAGAAAGTTCAGAGCAGCAGTGACCGAACAAAACCTGTGTGTGTTTTAAGCACACCAGTTTCAGCCGGTGAAATAAAGACGTCTGGATTGCATCCCCTCCCCTCTCGCTCTCTCTCTCTCTCTCTCTCTCACTCTCTCTCTCTCTCTTTTTCTCTCTGTCTCTCTCCCTCTCTCTCTCTCTCTCCCTATCGCTCTCTCTCTCTCTCTCCCTATCGCTCTCTTTCTTGGATATTGATCGGGCCGAGCGCTTTGAGTACAAAGCTTTAAGGCCTGAAAGGCGAAACAGCCATGATTTCAGAGAAGTCATGAAAGTTTAAAATGCCTCCTCTTTCCGCCGGGTCCTGGGGGACGTGTTCGCTGTGCGAGTGACCCCCAGGCGCATTTGGAGATCCAATGGTTGAACCTTGCTCATCCCACGTTGAACCAGTCAATAGCTATTATTAGCTACTGCCTACCCTCTGCTATAGGGCCTGATGAGGGAGAGAGAGAGAGAGAAGGGGGGAGAGAATACATTCTTAAGGCCTAGAAGTGGAAAATCGGCGCCTGTTTGAGTTGATGTGTTGTTTGTCGATGGAGGGCGAGAATGTTAGCATGTTGTGGGCATGTGTGAGTCTGGCAGAAGTCAAGGTGGAAGCATTTTGGAATGTGAGTATGGAAAGTCTTCAACAAAAAAGTATTCGGGGTGTGTTCATTTGTGTATGTGTGTGGTTTGTAGTATATGTGTGCAATTATGAGCTTAACTCCCATTATGTGTTAACTTCCATATGTGCATAAAAGGTATTGTTTATTTTGCATTACATTGATTTCGCCCAATCAGCCATAACATTATATGATAAGTGAAGTGAATAACATTATCTTGAGACAAAAAAGACTATACGACGAGTTCAGGGCACCAGTGGAACTGCAGGTCTTGTTTGGTTTTACCAGTTAGCATTGGTTAGTACCTACCAAAGTGGTCTGAGGAAGGACAAAAGGTGAACAAATGACTGAGGGTCAATGGTGACCAAGGCTCAGTGTTGGGGATCGAAGGCTAATCCGTATTCCCCGGTCCAATAAAAAAGTTTCCATAGGATAAATTGCTTGGAAAATGACGGCAAGGTGTTCCGTCTGGATTACACCGGTTTCTTCCCACAATCCAGAAATAAGCAATACAGGTGAATTTGTTAGTCTCATTTGCCCAAAGGTGTGAATGAGTGAGTAAATGGGATAGGCCTCAAATCGATCAGAGAGATGCTGAACCTTGTCCTCTGCCGAAAGTGTCTTCATTGGAGATGTCAGCATCAGAGCAATGGACAACAGAGCAATGGAAGAAGAAGTCTCGGTTCGAGGAATCGAGAGTCAGTTAAGATATTTCGGGAAACTGTTGCAGACCCTGTACACCCACAAGGATATGATATCCCTTCATGGCAGTGGAGTCCTTCTGCAGGATAACGATCGCTGGATATCTGCAAAAATTGTTCAGGAATGGTTTTAGGAGCACAACAAGAAGTCCAATCCGGCACATGTGGGTTGTGCTGAACAAACAAGTCCGATCCGCGGAGGCTCCACCATGCGACTTGAAAGCCTTAAAGGATCGCTTGCCTTAATGTCTCGTTACCAGAATCCTCCGTGCGCCTTGAGGGGATTGGTCTATTGTTAAAACATGACCTAATCAATACTAGGAAGGTGTTTATAATGTTTTGGCTGATGTGTTCAGCCAAATTGAGTGTGTGTGTGTAGCATGAGGGTAAACTCATAAGTGTATTAGTGTGTGCTAAAGGGGCAAACGTTCACTCATATTCCTTTTGCATCACACACCTAATAACACCAACATGTAATTACTACACTTCCTCTCCAAGGATATAACTCTATAACGATAGGCACACACTTCAAACATCACTTTTATGAGTATAAATATCAAGGTAAATGCGTGAGATGAAACACTTCCTGGATGTTGGTGGACACAATAATCTGAGTCCAGCTTTTTAGTTTTTCTGAGGAGTTTGAAATACACACTACATCACTCACGTCACATGATGTGGAACACTCATTAATCCGAAACGCCTGGACGTCATTAATTCTACATGTTTATCGGTTTGACTGTATGATAATGATACGAATGACTCTCTGATGGTGTATTCTTGACATTCGTCTCAGCCTTTCTGCCTCCAGCAACATAATGCCAATTAGGTATATGGACTGAATAATTGAATACTTAAATACAATACAGGTCACATTTACATTCAGTTTTGTCGGATGGGTATAAACATTGATCTCTGCATCTATTTATTTTAACAGACATAATTATTACCAGGCAAGCCTCACTCACTAAACTCTCGTTTTGTATGTATTTCATATTATCTAATTTTATTATATATCAGTTTTCATGCTAAATCCTGTGTTTATCGGCTCATTACTGCTTATTCAACACAATTTCACCAAAGGTATTGGAAAAAATAAGAAATTGAATGTGAAAACCTGTGCAAAAACTAATTTTTCCCTTAATTGGTCATGATTTCCTGTAGTATTAGTTCATTTAAATGTTGGGCAATTGAGTCTTATCTAAAAAATAGCGCAGATGTTTTTGGGATAGGCCTGATATGGAAAGATCAGTTTTATATTTCTGACACTAGGTGGAGCTTTATTTTTTTATATTTCTCAACTGTTGCTCCGATTTAGTCCAAATTTGGTGCTTATGAATCAAGTTGAGGAGATTTATCTTAAATATATTGTGATATACTCTAATAGTTCATATTTTACCCACTAGAGGGGGGGGTTCCAAACAAAAAAGACTGTTCATTGAACATAATGTCAAACCATTGGTCAAATTTAGATCAAATTTAACTCCTTTGAACCGCCTCAACTATATATATATATACATATATATATATATATATATATATGTATATACATTCAGATGAAACATCAGCAACACAATAACATTAAAAAGAACAAAAAAACAGTAAAACATACAAAGTACAGGACACACATAAAATCAACAAATAATTAGTATATTTTTAATAATTAAAAAAGGACCCAAAACATTATGACCAGGGCAGGACAACTAAACGGGACAACAGGGAGAAAGTGGGAAAATCTGGGAACAGATTAAATGTTTGGGGGAAAAAAAACCCACTTCCAACATTTTCATAACAGAAAAAACATTTTCAACTCAATTAAATCTGTGGTTGTACTCTGCTATCTAAAACCTACATCGCAGAGAGGGACGTCCTCGCTGTCCGCAGCCTTTGATGGAGACAAATCGCTGATACGAAAGTTTGGATAACCGAATCACGACAGCAAATTCGTTCTCTAGCGTTCATGTACGGCGTGTTGTGATACGCCTAAGCTCCCGAAACCACACGGAGCTCTGAACCACCTCTTCTCCTCCGCGCTGTCTGGAGTCTCCGAGAGAGAGAAAGGAAGTTTGGCAGCCGCAGACGTAAAGTGTGGGCTGACTGGACTGAGTTTCGCCTCCGAAGATAACGCGTTAACTGAGAGGGCAGCAATTACCGCACATCAGGAGCGTCTGTGGACAACTCGCCAACACTAACACGCACACCCAACCTGTCACATCACGACACGCTCGCGTTCAGCGTGGCGACGTAACGCCACCTGGAGCGAGGCCTGGCGATAATGGATTAGGAAAGTCCAACTCACACTGCGTCTGCCCTCAGACACAGGAGCACAAGCTCCTTCCCTTCTAATTGCCCAGGACTGAGGCGCGACTCCCGCCTCCCTGCCCTCTCTTAGCCCGTCCCCAGCTTCAGGGCCCCATCCGTCAGCCCTGTCCAGTTGGCTCTGGTCATAAATAGGCAGACGAGTCAGACAGGCAGGGGCCCCGTCCCAACGGGCCCCTGAGGACAGGGAGACACAGCACCCAGCATATGCTCCCAAAGTAGTGCGCTGGAGGCTTGGGGAGTGTTCTGCTGGGGCACCCATGGGAGAGAGTTTGTTCAAATGTGTGTGAACTGCTATCCTTATGAGGAAGGGGAGGCAACGCAAGGATAAAGAGAAAGAGGAGCCTGTTTTTACGGCGCCTAGTTCTACATGGGGCTGATTTGGGTTTGGATGTGGGTCGGTGTGACATAGATCAGAAACCAGCGGTTAGACAGGACCAGCTTTACATAGGTAGCACACATTTTCAAATTATATTATAGCCTCATGATTTAAACCATTTAGTTGGTAAAAATAAAGTTTGACTTTAATTTTCACATCTACAGAGACCGGCCATAACATTATAACCACCTGCCTTATGATGTGTTGTGTTGAGCTTGATTAATTTTGACCCTATTCAATTTCCTGTGCACCTGGCAAAAAAACAGAGGTGCAAATGACTTGTTTGTCCGTGAACTTGTTTATAATATCCACTGTAGACCAGGAGCCCCCGACAACACCTTCAGTTCATGAGACGCTCTGACCCAGTCTTCTTAATTCGGCTCTTTAAGATATTATTGTAGGACCTTTACGGCACGTCATATTTCCTGCCTATAACACATCAACTTTGAGAGTAAGTATAAATACTGTTTATCCCACTGACTGACGGCTGCCATGGTAACGTGATAAATAATGCAACTCCGTCCAATGAAAAGTTAGCGTCCGCCGTAGATCCTTTGTGTTAACGCGATACCTCAAAAACAATGTTATGGATCATTTACAAACTTTATTCCAACTTATACCTTGAGTGTGAGGAAGAACTGGAATGATTTTGGGAAAAGTCAGTTTTATATTTTCCAACACTAAGGGGATGTTTATGTACGACACTTTTCAAGACGTCATTTCTCAACCGTTTTAATCCAAATTTGGTGAATATGAATTGAATCCAGGAGATTTGTTTATGCATCTTTTTTTTACCGAAGTTGACCATATTTTGTTCACTAGGGGGAGCTTTTTCTTCTTTTTTTTTTTTTTTTTTACGAAAAACACTGTTTATTGGACATAAATTGCAAAACATCAAAAGAAACTGTAAATTTTATTGCAGTTTTGAACCATTTACATAAACTTCAGAATTGTCTTCTGTACAGTCCTATTTCCAAGAAAAAGTAGCTTGTGATTGTGTGTGTTTGTGTGTGTGTGTGTGTGTGTTTTTGTGTGTGCGTGTGTCAGAAGTGTTGCAGGCAATGCGGCGCTCCGGTTCTCATGATGTTGCAGACAGAGCCATGAAGGGGCTCCCAGGCAATCCTCCGTGTCACC
Organism: Lophius piscatorius; assembly: GCA_009660295.1. Lineage (NCBI taxonomy): Eukaryota > Metazoa > Chordata > Actinopteri > Lophiiformes > Lophiidae > Lophius > Lophius piscatorius. Next base: position 6,700 of record VRLP01007241.1, on the reverse strand, counting down.
ATCACTCGCCGTCACAAAGAAGTCTTTCTTTCCTCCCGCCTCCCTCTGGTCTTTGCCAACAAGTGGCGAGAAAAGAGGAAGAGGTTTGCATGCATGATGGTGTTGTTATCACATGGTCACCATTTTGATGAATTGGAAGAAAAGTGACCACAAAGTGTGAAGGGAAGACATAGAAGGAGGCACTGATGAAACTGGGTCGAACAGCAACAGACGGAAGAATGTTCCTGAAAAAGAGCTTAAACTTATTTAATATACATTACAGAACTAGACCCACACAGCAAACACAACCAACCTGCAGACATCGTGGACGCAATGTCGATTCCATAATTCCCATGGAGATATAATGAATATATAAATGTCATTACAATGTAAATGTTAGAACTTACCCTGTGATAGTGTAATAATTGTGTAATAATAATAAATCTACTTTTCAACAAAGAATTACAACTTAATTGTTAAAAAGTGAACATATTATCAGAAGAAGGTAGTTACCAAAGCTTATTACAATTTATTAATGTTCAAATAAGCTATAACCTTTTGAATGCATTGGACTCTATTATTACCGGCGGCCTTTCTAGGCATGGAAGTAAGACAGGAAGTCAAGGCCATCCAGGAATCTTCAGGACGTGTCCAAACTGACAATCATCAACCATCATATATGAGCTGGAAGGAGCTCCACTCAAGGGGGGGTTGAGGTGTTGGTGGTCCACTGCATAGTGGCTTCATGAGAGGCTGAAAGGGGTTGTTATTGCAAAATATGCCAATATGAGTAATTGTGTGGGGCCCCCCTCTACCAATTTTTTTGTAAGCCCCTGAACCTTTGCCTCCTGATGGTGCCTCACTGATTACTGCATTTATGCAATGTCATCCTCAATTGTTATCATTTGAGGAGTGATGATGAGTGCCAACTTTAAAAATGTCACCTTTCCTGTGGTCATAAAGTCTTTGCAGGGACATCTTGACATCTCTTTAATTTAGAACAATGAAGTCAGGACCGTTCCCATGGCAGCAACAGCCAGCGGCCCCACGTTAACACAACTTTGAGAAAAATGCTAATATCTGCGTGCTAAAATACAAACATTTTATGCTGGTATTCTGATTTTTAAGCAGGTAGTGTTTACCACAGTTGCAGCAGTCTTAATTCATCATCTTACCATGCTGACGTTAGCCAATTATAGAACAGTTTTTACACCATATTTGATGAAGTTAAGTAGTGGACCAGTTACAGTTTATCAATCAATCAGGGATAACCAATCTGAGCAAATTTTGAACGGACTGACCAGCAATGCCCTGTTGCTTAATCCACTTAATGTTCCACTTAAGTTCAATGTGAGTGATTATGTCATCTCAGAAATGTATGCAAATTGGCAAAAATCATGTGATATCTTCTTGGTCTGGGAGAGTATTTGCCTCCTTAAATCCAAATCCAAAATACCGCCAAACTGCATCCAGACCTGATTATTACCAGCCCCGTTCAGTCAAGGCTCGCCCTCCAATGTCCGTATGGCACTAGTCTATAAATCATGCACCTCCGTCTTAACTGGTTTAAAGTTGAAGACAGGATGATGCCTGTGATTCTACTTTCTGCATGGAAAGTTTTGCAATATAGCACACCAACACAAAATGTAATAAATTAAAACACAGTTTAGGGTCGTTCAAATGTGCTACCAAGGAGGAAACAGAATGCCGGCATATGGAGGAATGAAAACACGGAATTACAGTGATACGGCAGTCAAAGTTCAAGAATTAAATGTAGAAATAATGTGGAAAATTGCATTAGTATGTGATCTGAGAGAGTTTTTAATAATAAATGATTTTAATATGTGGCATATTTTACAACGGTTATGTCTGCAGTTTTTATACAAGTTACGAAAGGTTCTGATTTGTAAATTGTTTGGACACCAGGAAAACTAGCTCTTCAGGTTAGCCTTGCTCTAATGCAAAAATTAGCTTTTTTTGGCTAAGCTAACAGGAATCCTTACAAGATTTTAGAAAAAAAATTGACCTCTACACAAATAGACCATTTTCAGAAACATGAAATTGGCTGATAGGTCTCACCAGTTGGACACTATGCCAAAATCAAAAGAAATTCCAGAAAAGATGTGGAAGAAAGGGCAAACAAAGCTCTTTGTAAGGCTCTCGGGCTTCATAGATCCACAGTGAGACACATTATCTACACAAGGAGGAAGACAATATTGTAGTAGATTGTGAACCTTCACAGAGGTGGTCCACCTTCTAAAGTTACTGAAAGAGTAGAGATATGGGTTACGCAGGAAACCATTTGGATACAGGCCTCTCTCGCCCCATTAAAGGTCAAGGTTCATGGCTCCATTATTCAACAGACACCGTGCAAAAATGGCATCATGCTAGAGAAGTGAGGTGAAAGATGTTGCTAACAATGGAGCACATTCAGACCCTCGGAGCTTTAGGGAGACTATGAGTTGAACATTTTAAGTGTTTGAAGACTGGGGTCCCGTTACATCTGGTGTAAACCAAACACAACATTCCACTATAGTAACATTAGACCTACCAAACATGGAGGTCTTACTTTGCTGCTTCAGGACCAGGATGACTCGCTGTAATTTAGGGAAACATGGATTCTGTTGTCTACCAGAGAGAAAATTTGTGGTTTTCAATTTTAGAGTTTCACTCTGGCTAGTAAGATGAACTAGGGCTATGTTGTTGTCCCGGACTGCTGGGTTTATTCCCGGAGTGACCCCCAAATCCCTGCGTTGCACAATCGACCCCCAATTAAATGGGAAACTTATGTCTGGAAAACAAGTTTTTCATGAAAAAGCTCCCTCTAGAGACTTAAATATGAACTATTAGAGTAAAAGTGTATATATACAAGGTCCCCTTGAGTCGATTCATATGCACCAAATCTGGACTAAACCGGACCAAAAATTAAGAAATTATGGCCCGAAACTTTTTGGAGACAAGGATCCCCCTAGTTTAAGACATATACAAACTACCATTCCAAAAGTCAATCCAGTTCTTCCCTGCACTAAAGTCTATCTGAGTGTAAAATGTGTAAAATGATCAGTCAAAGTTTACGTTAAAAAGGAACGATCCGCGGCAGACTTTTAAGGGATAGAATTAGCCATTAACATCAGGACAAATGAAATAAAGTTCTGCCACGTAGACGTAAAAGATAAACCAAGGTGACCTCTAATGACCTGCTGAGTCCCACCTTAGAGGATTTCTCTTTCATCCTGGTCCATACTTTCCTGTCCTCTGAGAGCTTCCACACACACAGTCCTGCGGGTGTGTTGCCAGGCGATGCAGTAAAGTCGCTCCTTCCCTCTCTCTCTGGTGTGAGTGTGTCCTGTCCTCGGGGGGGGAATCTCATCCTTCCTAATCCTATTAGTGGCGGCCTACTCCTCTGGACCTGTCCACGGTCATTATCCTGACCTCCGCTCCACAGCATCTTCATCCCTCCACACTCACATTTATCTCTCCCTTCCCCTTTTTGGTTAATAACCTTTCTCTGTTCGTCCAAATTACTGTCATACCTGGAAAAAGTGAACTTTTAGACAAAGCAGGGAAGCTAAAGGAAAACTAGAAAGATTTTTGACGGGCATGTCTTCTCTGGATGATTTTGTACGGTGGGTGAACTCACCACCAGAAAACATTGAACAGATGTTGGTTTAAACAGAAAATGCTCACTTGTGCAACAGTTTAAGTCCCCGGGTCCCTCAGCCACCACCACAAATACGACTGGGCAGAACCTGTGAATTAGATGGCAAACTAATTGTGCCAGTTTTGTATTATTTCCCCGGTTTCTGAGTTTGTTTTGATCTCTACCAGGATTTGAGCAATTATTGAATAAAGGAGGTTTTGGAAATCAGAAGAGTTCTTTCATCAACAATACATCAGTTTAATATTTTTGGAAGTGCTAGAGATTAAAACAATGACATGAAGAATGGGACTGGTCTTTGCTTTCAAGTTGACATTGAATCTAAACATTAACACATTTATTAAAGCTCCGGAAAGTCGGGGATATTGTGCAATCGTCATAGACGCCATCCCATAGCCAGATCCCTGATGGTGGTCCGATAATTCAAAAACCATGTCATGGGTCATTTTCAAATTTTATACCCACGTAAACCTTAGTGGGCGGAAGACCTGGATTGATTTTGGTAAAGCTTAGTTATATATTTCTGACACTAGGGGGAGCTTTATTGTTCAACCGTTGGTCTGAGTTTGTCAAAAAATTAGGCGCACATAAATGGAACCGCAGGGATCTATCTTGTATCATATATGTATATGATATATATATATATATATATCATATATCACCCTAATAGTTCAGATTTTACTCAACAGATGGAGCTTTGTATGGAAAACAGTTTTTCCAGTCTCGTTGTTGCCATGGTTGGATTCTTAATTCACTTGGAGAAGGTATGCTCTCACCGAATGATTTCTAAATAAGTATATTCACAATAATCTGTTATAACATTAAGGACCTACTCAAATATTGAGTAGGTCCACCTTTTGCAGCCACAACAGCCATTTCCACTTTCAGAGCCAGCATTAAAGTTTTCCGCTCTTCCGTTGGATCAGACAACATGGGTCCTCCTGAGCATCAATGATCCTTGGACACCCATGACTCGATTCTCGGTCCATCAGTTGACCCTCCTTGACCTATATTGGCGGGTACCAACCCAGCAAGACCTGCGGTTTAGGAGATACCCTGTCCCAGCTGTCGAGCCATCACAAGTTGGCCCTTGATAAAGTCACTTAGATCCTCAAGTTTGCCCATTTTTTCTAGCGCCAACATAGAAACAGGACAAAATGTTTATTTTCTGCCTGTAATAACGCACTCACTGATTGGGGCCATAATATCAAGATAAACAGTGCTATCCTGACTCTGCTTGTAAGTGGTTATAATGTTATGGCAGACGAGTGGATGGATAGATTTTCACATTATAATCCCCGAAAGACACGCAGCTATATTTAGGATCGACATTCTTGACAAAAAATATTTGAACATTAAGCTAATTGTAGAAAGCCAAACCCCCACCCCCCACCATCCACCCCCCACCCCCGATGAGTCTGACACTCATCAGAACCAAACTACACTCACACCTTCCCTCCACACCTGAAGGTTCAACCAACATTGGGAGCTGCTGACAGTTTGGATGATCTTTTTTCTTCAAATATGTGTGTACATGTGCCTTCGCATGCAGTTGGAGGTCCTTTCCTGTCACTTCAATGTTTTTTACCTGCCGGAGGAGATGATGATCGGTCCCCTGTGCTCCGCTTTGAGCCTCGTGGATGACAGGATCAAACAGAGCTGATAAACACAGACGCCCCACAACCCAGTTGGCCTCGGCCCTGACAGTGACTGAACTGGCCTCAAATCGCCTTTGACAGGGGAGCGGTGTCAACATACCTACTACACGCACACACACACACACACATACACACACAAGCCTGGAGGGGGCACACCAATGCACATATATACACATGTATATAAAACACCATATGTTCTGAAGAACATAAAATCCCTTGGACAGCATACTCACTCTTATGCACTCAGATTAAGTGCAATGCAAATTAAAAAAAATGGACACACCTGCTGGTTTTTCTCTGACATCAGCGTGTCCAAACCGGTTCTGACAGAGGTGAACTGACAGCACCTCAAACACATGTCACAGCACCTGCAAATGCTTGAAAATGATTTGCGGCAAAGACCAACGTGGCATCAGATCAGTTACTGACCGCCGTCAGCGCCACAGAGCCTCAAACACAGCCCGGAGCTATGACACGGATCCAAGAGCAGACCATAAACCCATGATGCCTTTTTACCAGGTACCTGGAAGGCAGCTAGCTGTTAAAAAAGAGAATATTCAAGGAAAAACTGAAGATGGAAAAAACACATTAGCTGATATTCGTGAGTCAGCCCACCTTTTATCCACATAATATAATTATTATTTCCCGGAGAACTTGGCCTAGGCTGTCGTCCCCAACAGCAAGAATATATCCCTGAAAAAGCCCCCAATATCCTGCGTTGTACAGGCAACACTCCCTGTTATGTTTGAAGTTATGTCCGAAAAAAATTGTTTTTTCGAAAAATAAAAGCTCCCCCTAATGAGTAAATAATAATAATAATAATAAAGAACTCAATGTGATGAACTGTTAAACTTAAATATGATATATGCATGACTGAATACATATGAACCAAATTGGGAAAAAAGCAAACGCAAACATTTTGAAAGTTATGTCCGAAATATAGCATTTAAAAAAAAGAAAAAAAGCTCCCCCTAGTGAGTTAAATATGATATATTAAAGATAAATACCCTCAGGGCGCTAATGGTTAGGAAGTTATGACCGAAAAAGTTTGCGCATTCAGGACTTATTAAGCCTCAGAATCAGTTACAAATGCATCTTTGTCTTCATACCTTCGCAGACACACAAAGTATTCATTACATCGATACACATGGACGAAAACGCCATGTCATCCGTCTTCTCCTTCTCCTTTCATCATCTCAGAAATATTTCCAAACTCCGTTCTTCACTCACCTTGAGTGATGCTGAAAAGCTGGTCCACGCGTTTGTCTCCTCCAGACCGGATTACTGTAACGCATTTCTCATCGGGATCCCTGATAAAAGTCTTCAAAGACTTCAGTATGTTCAAAACAGTGCTGCAAGGATCCTGATGAGAGTTCGTAAACACGAACACATCACCCCCGTTCTT
>VRLP01007240.1:0-22966 GCA_009660295.1 Lophius piscatorius | reverse complement strand
GTGTTGAGGTCAGTGGGGTGAGTAGTTCTTTCAGGTAGGGGGGGGCGTTACCATGGTTACACTGGTGAGTGAGGAGAGAGATCTTATAATCAATCCTGGTGGAGATGGGAAGACAATGAAGTGATGAAGAACAGGGGTGATGTGTTCGTGTTTACGAACTCTCATCAGGATCCTTGCAGCACTGTTTTGACCATACTGAAGTCTTTGAAGACTTTTATCAGGGATCCCGGTGAGAAGTGCGTATATGAGTGTGTGTGTACGTGTGCGTGTATGTGTATGACTGTGTGTGTATATGAGTGTGTGTGTATGTGTGTATGCGTGTGTGTGTATGCGTGTGTGTGTATGAGTGTGTGTGTATGAGTGTGTGTGTATGTGTGTATGTGTGTGTGTATGTGTGTATGAGTGTGTGTGTGTATGCGTGTGTGTGTATGAGTGTGTGTGTATGTGAGTATGTGTGTGTGTGTATGTGTGTATGAGTGTGTGTGTGTGTGAGTGTGTGTGTGTATGAGTGTGTGTGTATATGAGTGTGTGTGTATGAGTGTATGCGTGTGTGTATATGAGTGTGCGTGTATGTGTATGTGTGTATGTGTGTGTATGAGTGTGTGTGTTTAGATAATTAGCCCCCACAGTGTTCCGGTCAGCTGTTGTGTGTTTTATAGATTGTAAAAACTCTTCTTACTGCGGTCAATGAATAACAATAGTTTAAACACATTAAAAGTTTGTGTGTCACTCATCCAGCCTGAGCGCCATATAATCCTAAACAATGGATAAGATTAGGAGCTCTCTTAAACGGGGGCACACTAGAGGTTCTCTGGGCCCGGTTCTGGTTTTCATGAAAGCATCCAGGCGAGTGGATTCATACGTTTACGGGTTTGCCTGAGCCGAGACACTATTCTGTTAGAGATTCTGAACTCTATGACACAGCAGAGGAGCAGGAGCTGCTGATCCAAACCAAACACCCGCGTGTCTGGTTAACCAGGAACCTGGTCCAATAGCGCCACATGCAGAGAGGAAGACCTGCTTTGTTCCGTGAGAGACCCTCTGTCTCTCTCTGACGCCCCAGAAGTCAACAACAAGGAACCGGAGCCACCAAAAGACGACGGGTCCATGGATCTCTGGTGGTCTAGTAGTGAAGAACACGAACAACTAAGTTCAGGTTGAGCCACGGACCTTCATCCTCCCTATCGTTCACACGTCTCCTTTAACCGGCCGGAGCTCAGGCTCAGCTCTGGTCCTCCAGCCTCCATGAGACAGAAAACACAATGGATGCATCGGTCTGAAGGTTTGTTGGTGGACCATCTACAAGAAACGATGTAGATGTAAACTCGGTCAAGTTTAAGAGGCTCCAGTGGTTTGGGGAGGGTCTTTCAGGTGCAGATGGATGAATGGATGCTGACACAACGGTTTGAACCTCATCTTACCGGTACGGTACCAAAAGAGAATATTTTACACTCATACGTTTGAAGGCTTGTTAATTGCTAGTATAAATGCAAAGGCCTCCAAAGGTGAGTTTGAGGGCTTGGGAGATGCTAGAAGTTGCTCAGATGCTGAAGGTCAGGCCTAAATATGATAGAACCTAAAGTTAAAAGACTTCTTCTTGTTTTTGTTTACATACATATGGAACGTCTTACCGATTCTCTGGAAGTATTACTTCTGTAGTCTGGACAGAAATAGTAGATTAATTACAGGTAAATAAGGGGCTGATTGAATGTGAATATAAAACAACAATCTTGTTGTGGTGGAGCGATGACATCAGAGTCAACGGTCCACTGATGTAACTCTCCTCTACTGGAAGGACAAACTGGGCTGGACTCTTCTATTTTACTATTTAGTTCTATTTAGGGATTAATTCAACATTTTCTGCATGTTTTATTTTTTTTTCTCATGACATTTGAGAGAATCGTTCGGACTTCCAGCAGAAGTGTTACGCCCGACGCCCCCGACCTCATCCTCTATTCTTACAGCGATGATGTGACGTCCAGCGCTTCAAACGAAGACCCTCACGTTTCTCAAGAAAGACGTTTCCTTCTGCATTTGAAGAAGTTTACTTCCCCAAACGCTTCTGTTTCAAGTGTGTGAGAGTTTCTATTTGTTCTCAGAGACCTGTCACACTGCATCTCGTGATCCGGCGACCACGCGTCACGTGATCACACGGCCCATCCAGCCATGGCTCAGCCACCTTTGGAGAGACATTTAGAGGATCTGCTCCAACTGAGCTGCATGTGGTTTCACTTTAACGGCTCCTAACACAATGCTGCAAAATAGCTGAGTGGATTTACGTTAAGGTGTGCGTGGTAGATGTGTAAAGCCCGCGGTGAGTGTGAATGTGTGTGTGTGTGTGTGTGTGTGTGTGAGTGTGTGTGTGTGTGTGTGTGTGTGTGTGTGAGTGTGTGTGTGCGTCCCCCAGGAGAGGTGACCACTAATGAGCGGCTGGAGCAGAGTGACCCTGTGGTCGGAGGAGATAGCCAATGTGCTGTGGCTGCAAACACGCATCTGCAGACATGCATGTATGAATGTTCACTTATAGGTCAGTGTGTGTTTGTGTGTGTGTTTGTGTGTGTGTTTGTGTGTGTGTTTGTGTGTGTGTTTGTGTGTGTTTCCGTGTGTGTTTCTGTGTGTGTTTGTGTGTGTGTTTGTGTGTGTGTTTCTGTGTGTGTTTCTGTGTGTGTTTCCATGTGTTTCTGTGTGTGTTTCTGTGTGTGTTTCCGTGTGTGTGTTTGTGTGTGTGTTTCCGTGTGTGTTTCCGTGTGTGTTTGTGTGTGTGTTTCTGTGTGTGTTTTTGTGTGTGTTTTTGTGTGTGTTTGTGTGTGTGTTTCCGTGTGTGTTTCCGTGTGTTTCTGTGTGTGTTTCCGTGTGTGTTTCCGTGTGTTTCTGTGTGTGTTTCCGTGTGTGTTTCCGTGTGTTTCTGTGTGTGTTTCTGTGTGTGTTTCTGTGTGTGTATCTTGATGACCACCACCCCCTCATTACCGCCATCATGGCTGGAAACAATCAGCCACTCTGCCCCAGTTGCAGGCCAGCATCAGGCGTTGCAGACCTGCAGACCTAACATTAGAGAAGCCTCCATCACCACAGCTTGGCTCGCCTCAGATTGGATCCAGCTTTTCAAACTATGGGCAGCACCATCTTGGAAAACCAATTCAAAATAGCCTTTCTGCCCTGTTTGAACCAAAACTCACTGGATGACTAGAAATAAATGTATTCTGTGTGGCTGAGGGGCATCAGAAGCAGAAGCCTGTTCTTCTCCGTACTTCTTCCATCATGTAATACTTCAAGTTTTCTTCCGAACCATTTTAGTGATGCTTTCGTGAAAATCGCAAAAAGCTGCGAAACATTTTCCACAGGAAATAATGGGAACGCTGGGAAATGATCTCAAACCCAAGTAAAAAGAATTGTGACTTCATTCGTCTGAGTCGACATTTTGATATCTAAAACAAATTTCACACAATGGTAGTTTAAGTCTTGGCTCTTTTCACTCCGTCTCAGATTTGAGCATGAGTGTGTATTGCGCAGCACTAGAGTGTGGTCTAGTGCTGCTAGACCACACTCTAGACGTTAGAGCGGAGAGGAGCTGACAAAGTTGTCTGGATATTTTCCGAACAACGTGCTGTAAATCCCACATCCATAATCTTTCCATCAAATTTTAGGGACATCTGTGCTGCTTTGTTGAATACCAGAATGGAACCAAACAAGCCTTCAGTTTGGAGCACCAGGTGGTCCACCTAAGAAGTCCATGAGCAGCGTTGACTTTCATTGAAAACTTGAGTGATGATTTGCAAAAGTCGAACTCAAACTAAACTTTATATTTCTCAACGTAATCAAACTATATTTCAACTTGTTCAGCAGCTTCTTAGGATCGCCATCCTTTCATTGTTTCAGCGATACCCCCTATAGTTTGACCCTGAGCCTTATTGTTCCCTGTCACATGACCTCATCAGTCGGTTTTTAGAACATTCAGTAGAGGCAGAGCTATGTGGGTGTGGTCATGGGCGTGGCCTAATGACTCACAAGCTGTCCATAAGAAGAAGATTCCCCTACAACTATGAAAATGAGTGCAGTGTTAAAGACCTAGATTACAAAAAAAGGGTTTAATGCCACTACCAGGACGTTACCATGGCAACATTCATTCATTCATTCATAATCGTTTATTCTGCTCAGGGTTGTGGGGGCTGAGTCAGCGGTTATCCTCTCCAGAGATCCAAATGTACTGATTAATGACATTATGGACACAATATCACCCAATCATCATCCGAACTATACTCAGAAAAGCGTCTTTGGGTATCTTGAGAAGCGCTCAATAAATATACGGTATTATTATTATTATTAATGTTATTATTAGAATTACCTTTACAATTAGGACTTTGTCTCCTACTCAAAACATTGGTTTTGAGTATAATCCAGACATGGGATCATAGCCCAAACTGTATGAAGCTCCATTAATGCTAACTGTCAATCAATTTATTAGATGCTTCATGCTGGGAGAAAAAGAGAGAGAGAGAATAAGAGAGAGAGTGAAAGAAAAAGAGAGAGATAGAAAAAGAAAGAAAGAGAAGGAGAGAGAGATAAAAGAGTAATAGAGAGAAAAAAGAGAGAGCGAAAGAGAAAAAAAACGAGAGAGAAAAGAGAGAAAGGGAGAGAAAGAAAAAGATTTTAAAAAAAGGGAGAGAGAGAAAAAAAAAGAGAACGAGTGGAAAGTGTGAAAAAGAGAAAACAGAGAGAGAAAGAAAAAGAAAGAGAAGGAGAGAGAGAGAAAGAGAGAGAGAAAGAAAGAGAAAAAGGAGAAAGAGGAGAGAGAGATAAAAGACAAAGAAATAGAGAGAAAGAGAAAGAGAGAGAGAAAGAGTGAGAGAGAGAGAGATCTGGTGCACTAACCTGTCACAGATCATTTTTATTCCTACAATGGATTTCTTTTGTGTTTGTTTTTTCTAGGTGATATGAAGACGTTGAGGCGGGTCTTCTGCTCCACCTCCTGTCTGGTCAACATTACTTCTGGGTTGTTTGACTCCTAACGACAGCATAAGACTGCTTTATTATTATTATTAGTAGTAGTAGTAGTAGTATTATTATTATTATTATTATTAGTAGTAGTAGTAGTAGTAGTAGTATTATTATTATTATTATTATTAGTAGTAGTATTAGTAGTAGTAGTAGTATTATTATTATTATTATTATTATTATTATTAGTAGTAGTAGTATTAGTAGTAGTAGTATTATTATTATTAGTAGTAGTATTAGTAGTAGTAGTAGTATTATTATTATTATTATTATTATTGCCTTGTTGATTGTGTTTGTATGCTACTATATAAAATACATTTATGTTGTATACGTTGTTATCCTTCAGGTAAACAAACAAACAAACCAGTTTTTACCACGTGGTTCTGAAAACCCCTTCAAAGTCTTGTACTGTACTGTCACCATTTAAAGCCCGTGGGTCTAAATGTGACTGTAGTCCGTCACAGACACGCCTCCGCTGAGTGACACGGATCCTGTTGTGAAACCAACAGGTGTCACAGAGTCGCACACATTCCTGCCCAACAGCTGATGAGGAGGTAAAGAAAGAGGCTCAGATGGGAACGGCGGCCTGTCAGATAAACATCTCTAACGTCGGAACGCTGAAACCTGCACAGAATGGGTTTTGTCTGAACGCACCGTTTGGACCGCTGCTCACGTAAACACGCCCAGAACAGGCTGTTATTCTGGAGCGGCCCGCCTGAGACGACCGTGTAATCTCCAGGGTGGAGTCCATATTGGGTTTCTGGGCAATTCACTGTTTTTGGCCGGCTCGTTTTGTGATTTAGCGAAAAAATAAAAAAAATAAAAAGAATCAGAGAGAGAGAGAGCGAGTCAGAGAGAGAGAGAGAGAGAGAGAGAGAACAACAAGTGTGGTTGTTTTCCTCTCTGCCCGGCGTTTTGTTGATGAGTTGTAATACAAGTGGTGGTTAACCTCAACGGCCGAGGAGGAGGGAGGAGGAGATGAAAGACAAAACAAAAGGAGCAGTGGAAAAAGCAGAAAAGGAAAGAGAGAAAGGGGAGAGGAGGGAGGAGGGAGGAGGGAGGAGGGAGAGAGTTGGTCTCTTTGTAGAACAAAGTTGTCTGGCGGGTGATTAAACCTCAGGAGCGTTTTGTTTAGGAGACGGAGGACGTGACGAGGGGGCGCAGTGACGTGAAACGCTCACAACTGATACCATCTGTCATTGTTTGAGGGGGAGATAAGCCTGTCATTGTCAAATACCTCCACCGGTAAACAGCGCTGATTTAAAGGGACGGTACACACATTTTCACTGCCGCCAACCACGTTATGTTTTCACGCTTTCTCCCAGGATTATGCAAAAGACGGCTGGATGGATTTCCACAAAAACTGGGACCGAACTCAGAAGATCGGATGGGTTCCAGGGAAGGTGCCAAATCCAGGATTTCCTTCATTGCCAGTAGGATTGAGACATTAGGCCCCGTAACAACGAGAAGCTACTGAACTGATTTCCACAAAATTCATTCATTAATTAATGAAATTATTGAGATGATTTAATGGGTGACATTCATTTTAGCCAGATATTCACATAGAGTGAAGAACTTTGTGAATTGTTGAATAAAATAAACGAGCCTAGAACCACGTTATGGTAGAGCAGCCGTCTCCCAATCGGACGATTGGAAGGTAGATGGTTCGAGTCCCATCAGGGTCTACATGCCCAGATCCCCGGGCGCTCCAGAGGCTCCGCCCACCAGTCCCTCAGGGATGGGTCAAATGTTTTTCTGTGTATGACTGTATGTGATCATTAAAGAATACATTATTATTATTCTTTCTTTAAATGTTTTATTTATTTTGAGCATCTATTAATTTAATATGTAATTAAATGACAAAGCATTTGGTCATGCATGTTTTTAAACCCTTAAAAATCAGATTTATAAAATTATCACGGAAAATAGAAAATAGTGTTTTAATTACCTAATAAAGAAGAATCGTTTTTAGGAAACTATTTGACCCTTATTAGACTTTTTGGTTGTATCAAGTTTCAGTTATTCTGTTTATTAAGTCCTCACATGCTTTAATATACACTTAAAAAATCCTACTTATCAAATAAGACTTTCTCAATAGCCACGTTTAATACCTCCAACTGTCGTGGCCCCTTTGACCTGTGGTGTCCCCCAGGGCACCATCAACGGACCCTTTCTCTTTAGCACATACATGCTCCCACTGGGTCAGACTATAAACAGGTTCAATGATCAAAGTGGTCTTTGTTTGGTGGGAACTGTAAGTATAAGTGGATTAAGAGTAGTTATAAATAAATTGAGTTAACAAATCAATTTTGTTAATTTACCAAAAAAATACAAAAAAAAAAGATTATAAGGGTGGATGTTGGGATGGAAACCAGAACATCAATCAGTTTACCTCCTGACCAAAGCCCCGCCCCTCTGCAGAGTTTCTTGGAAATTATTTTACAGTAATTAAGGAATGTTGAAAACATTTTCACAGTGTTTAGGAAAGCTATGAAGGATTCCTGGATCCATCCCATAAATCCTCACTGCCCCGTCTTTCCCCAAAGATTCGTGGAAATCTGTCCAGTAGTTTGTAAATGTTGGGGAACCTTAGCGAACATTCTTAATATAATACTCTGGGGTACCCAACGTTTCCGGGTTCACATTTCTGGCACGAAGACCATAAAAGTAATCCCTGAGTCCAACCCCTCTACCGGGAACCGCTCCAAAAAGTGAGTTTTTCTTCCTCACTAGCTGCAGAAGTAAGTTTGACCAAAATATGTCAGGAATGTGCAATAAAGGTTAAAATGATTTAAATTATTCAGTTCCATTTTTAAAAAAACTAAATGAAAGAGCAGTTTTATCCAAATCAATAAAAAGAATCTGCACCAGACTCCCAACCCTCTCACAAAGCTGCATGAGAATCTGTGAAGAACTTTTTGTGTCCAAACAAACAAATAAAGAGGAGCGGCTGAAAACAAGGCGTAAGCTCTGCGGCGTGGGTAATTAGATGCTGGTTACCAAAGCCCTAGTTGTGTGAGAGCGACCAAGACTTTGTTTTGATGTTTTAGCAGCCATCTGCCTTCACATGCTATCGCCTCGGTGACCTCACAGACCGCACTGACAGATGACAGACAGCATGGGGGAGGGGCTAGAAAAACACACAACACCTGCATTCCCACAGTAGTCCGAGTCAACGATCGCAGCCCGTTCGCCGCTCATACGCCACCAGAGAGGTGGGGGAATTTAAGTTATTTTTAAAGCTGGGTGCGAGTAGAGCAGCAGTGGGGGGAGGAAGAGGCGAAGGGAGGGCTGTGATCCAGCTGAGACAGCAGCTCTCCACGGGGACACAGCGCCAAAGTCAAGGTGCTGAGTGATCTGAGCGAGGCTAACTCCGGATCTGAACTCAGAAAACAAAACAACATCATCCACAAGCAAGAACTATGGAGCTAATCACACGCCGCCATTTTGTATGACTACAATGCAACAGTAAGGGGCAGTTTGGTACAGATACAGTAAAAGCCGATCGGACCTCGACATCACTGCAAGGCAGAAACGCCACGATGATGTATGACGTCTGGACGACGGATCCTGTGAGCGGCCCACAAAGAGGCTCAAACACCAGCTAGCAGCAGTTAGCGGCTAATTGAAAGAAGAAGGCATCCATCCATTCATTTCCTTCCATTCATCCAGGGTCGTGGTGGAAGCAGGTGAGGAAGGGTATTCTAGGAGTCCCTATCCCCGGCAACACTCCACAGGTCATCATGGGGATCCCGAGGCGGTCCCAGGCAAGATGGTAAAGTCAACCGAAAATGCCTTCAAGTCCCGTAGACAGCACCAAGTCCAGGAGGTCTTCACCCTCCGAGTAGAGGATGAGGTCACTGTCATCTAACAGAAGGGTGATGCCATACTTCTTTAGAGCGTGCAGAATTCCAGAGCGGTATTCAAATTCATAGACTGGAGCGAAGTTCCCCTCACTGTGACGCCGTGGCTCATAGTGAGGGGTCTTCATTGGAGCGCTGATGCCGGATCTCTGTGTGTTTTGGTTTGGCCTCTCATTTACATGAAAGCAAACATTTGATCAAACTTTTGAAAACGGGAGCCTGAGTCTCATCTGTTGACGACGCCACACTTGTAAAAACAGTCACTCACGGCTGTTATGACTTTACCCAGAGAACCACCAGATAACCACCAGAGAACCACCAGAGAACCACCAGAGAACCACCAGAGAACCACCAGAGAACCACCAGAGAACCACCAGATAACCGAACAACAAAGAGTGTCGGACCACTTTGTATTTGTTTGTGCCTGAGTGTCTGTGATCAGTGGAGACGATCTTCTACACCTCCTACTTTATCTTCTTCTGCAGTGTTTATATTGAAAGTTACGCCACCAACTGGTCGACAGAACTAAACAGTTTTCTGTAGTTTTTGCAGATCTGTGTATGAGAAGTATTCAATACTATATATATAATATATGTTTATTGTGGTAAACATATATATTATATGTTATCTAAAACAGGATTGGGTAAACAAGGAAAACTTCCTGCAGATTTCTCCATTAATGTCTGAGTTATTGCCAGCCTCTAAATCTCCCAACAACTCCAACAAACTCTGAGTATCTCTCAAATACTCTGTAGCGGCTTGTCTCCCGCACTTCCCTTCAGTGTCTCTGTTCAGCTCACGGAGACCTCAGCTCCACCCCCATCAAAGGGATCAAAGGATAAAAGGCAGCAATAGCAACATTGTGACATCACTACTACAAACGGTTTGTTATTCCCCTCTAAGATATGGGACGACCTCCCGTCAGCGGAGACAAACTGAGGAGACGGGACACACGGTTGAACAAACACCCAGGAAGGCCTCCCGTGTGTTTTAACTACCAGGCCTGCTGAGATGCCCTTTGACCCCGTGACAGGGACTGGTGGGAATGGTCGACACTGACCTTACAAAGTGGGCTTCTCCCCTCATGCTGCCCCTGATCTCACATGATCTCTCTCTCTCTCTCTCTCTCTCCCTCTCTCTCTCTCCCTGAAACTTTGCTGATTGATGCTAAATCAGAAAAGTCTTGAGTTAAGAATGGATCCCACTCCTCCTGTCCCGCCCCTGTGCAAACAGAAGAAGCAGCAGAATATCTTATCTCCTCCTTATCGCTCTGACTTCAGTCCAGTCTTCTCCAGTCTCCTCCTTGCATGTGAAGGATCCTCGCTTCTGTCTGAGATTCACCACAAGTCTTTATCAGCTCTTCTTATCAGGGAGACTTGAGCTCAGACGCTCCTGGCCTCCCTCTTTCTCAGACGGAGAACCGAGATCCTAGACTAACGTCTGTCTCTCTCTCCGTCTCTATTTGCTGAGTCTGTCTCGGTTCCTCCCGCTTTTCCTTAGGAGTCATGTTTGTTTCTTTAGACGTGATACCGGCAGAACTTCTGGGTCCAACCTGATGGGGTCCATCCAGGGAAGTTTGTAAACTCAACAAAACTCCGTACATTCTCCACGACCTTGAACCTTTGCCCTGTTCCCAGCAGGTAATTAGCAATTTGAGGTATTGAGAGGCACTACAGCCACGCCATTACATCACAGTCTCCTTTCACTGACAACATTCAGGTGGTGTTACCTGACATCGATCCACCAGATGGCAGTGAAGAGTCAAAGGTTTTAACAACAAAAATGCAGATAAAGGAGGTTGTGATTTATTCTGCATTTTTTGGGGGGGTTTTTTCAATCCGCCGTGGCATGTGGACTGAGATTTTTTTATTACATTTGTTATTATGGCAACACTGCCCCTGATGGTTCATGGAGGTATTGGTACTTTTCATCAGACTGAAACCAGTCAGGAAAGAAGTATACGATCATAGGAGCCTCCGGCAGGAGGTAAAAACATCCCCATATTTAGCCAGCAGACACTTAGAGCGCCTCAACAATCATGTCATGAATGTAATACTTCATTTTTAACATAATACTGACAACATATGTACAATCAAGGATTCAAGGTGATTTCAGTGTCCTTGTAGAAAGAAAACAAAGCCAAATATATGGTAACACTGGTGACATTAATATTGAAGAGACAATAAAGCTTGGGAAGAAAGATGGCGCCCGTGGTGGTGACCTAGACGATAAGTATAGAGAGGGCGAGAAGAGAATGAGTTTAAACTGGACATGAGCATCAAGAACCCCGGAGTGAGTTTTTGTTGTGTCACAGTCACATACAGAGTTAAAGCGAACCGGAGTAGTCGTGATTTCATGCAAGAAGTGACTGGATTAGTGTTACTCAGCTCGTGTCATGAGAGCTGAATTTCCCTTTGTCGATAATAAATGTAATCGAGAAAAAAGACATTTAGATAAATGGACTCTGGCAGGCGAAGGGGGCTTATCGGTCTCTGTTGGAACCAGTCAAGGCCAGCAAAAAGAACTCCTCAGCAGCTCCTGACTGCTGGAGCTGACATCACTCCAAGGACTTTATGGCTCTAAGATGCCAGCAGGGACAATAAAACCATCCACGGCATTCAAGGTAGGATAAGCCGCGCCGCCTGCGCCCTTACTATCAGAGCATAGCTGCATAACAGGCGCAGGGCGGGGCCATCACTCTAAGTGCGGTAAATGTGCTGCCCCATTCACTGATTCAGCCTCAAATAACAGCTTCCTGATTGGATCCATTGTACCGTACAAGCCTGTATCCTGTGTGGACTACAAAGTTAATTGCGTACAATTGAAAGGTGTGTCACTTTAATTGTTCTGCAGGGAAACACGGGGCCCAGAGGTACAGACAAACAGCCCCCATTACACTCCCATAAAATCTTTAGTCACTACCAGCAGGAAAAAACTCTGGAGTACAAACAAGCTTGTTAAGTGTTTTGCGAAAAGCTGACGCCATTAAAGCAAATTCAAGCTTGCAGGAGACTGGGCATAGATGGAGCAAGTCGGGCAAAGGCACACACACACACACACACACACACACACACACACACACAAACGCACACACACACACACACACACACACACACACACACACACACACACACACACATGCCACTTCACTGTAGGCACTAGCAACCCCGCTGTAGCCTGAGGGATGTGTCTGGGCACAGAGTACCATAGGGCCAATGTCTGGACCACAAGTGGCCCAGTCAACTCTCACACAGCCATAAACACTGTTATTAGTAACAGCCAGTAAAAATCATTCCATGAACTAAGGCGCTACTCGCCACTGGTACAACACACTGCTACGTTTTAAGAAATTAAGCTTTATTTTTAATCTGCTCGGGTATAATGAGTTAGTCCACCGTTCTGAACCTGACTGAACTATCTCAGCAGCCATTGATTGACTGGAAATTTTATTCATGGCCCATCAGAGAATAAATCCAACGTTGGGCATTTCCTGGGAATGAACCTTATCTTCATCTTTTAGGTCTTGATGAAACCCTCCAATGAAGTAAATAAGACAGTATTCGTACAATGAAAAGTTGATTTCCTGTCCGCATCCCATTTCTGGAGCATCGGATCAAAAACAACATATTGAATCTCGTTGCGATAATCTCGTTAACAGTTGGAGAAGATGGAGAATTGATTTTTTAATGGTTGTACCACAGATTGTATCAATGATGTATTCAAAGCTGATCCCTCATGAAAACTGTGACCTCCAGGGGAGCCTGAATGGCACCTCTGGGAAAGTCAGTGACGCTGACAGAAAAGACTCTGGACCCCCCCGGAAAAGGCCGGTATGGGGTAAACGGAGCCTCGCAACATCTTGTCCAGCACTTGAAAGAGGGCACCAACCAGGCTAATCAAGAGACAAAGAAGCAAAACCCCAGTATCTCTTTTAAGGGGTTAAAGATGAAAGACCCCTCTGGGTAGAAACAATGTTGATGTCAGGACAAGGACAGTGACACCATGTAGGCATGAAGGAAGGTTCAAGGCCATCAGATCAGGTCCCAGTGAAGACCCAGGGAGGTTCATGCACACTGCACAGAGGATTATTCTGAGGACATGCAGGGGAACCCCGAGGGGCGAGGGTACCGCAGTCCTAGACATACCCTCAGCACCTGCATCTACCTGAGAACGCCGATGGACCACCTCAAGCTCCGTCCCAGAAAACCCTCCCAATTAACCCCTTCAAAAGAAACTAACAAGATCAAAGCTTTCAACAGGCGCCAGCAGCAGTTAAAAGTAAGCCATAACAAATGTATCTCAAAGAGATCAAAGCCAGCAGTGTGAGGGGGGAAGGTTTTAAGTGGTAACTTGTATCGTAACAGAGGATACAAAGGACCCTTAAGAAGAAGAAGGAACTAAAGCCAGAAGGAGGCAGTAATGCAACTAAAAGGATTCCATCTGCCGTTAAACCCCAAAGAAGAAGAAAGGGAAAGTCCGATCTGTTCAGCACCGCTGACTGAAGAAGACGTTGGAAGTACGCTGGAAGTGGGAATGACTCATGACTGATTCCACATGTTCAAGCAAGTGATGATAAGACTAAAAAAGCTAGACTTAAGCTTAATACCAAAATTATACTTTTACTTTTCAGAACATCAACATGTTTAACAAATCTCCCTCTATCCTCAAAAACAAAGAGAAAAACAATATTTAATGTTGTCTTGCAGCAGGAAGCCAAATAATCCTCGACATAACACAATGCCTGGCTGAAACTAGTACATTCTATTAGAAAACAAGCATTTCTCTGATTAAAATATATCCTGTACTGCAGCGGAGGCTCTGGGCAGAGCGGCGGACCCCTGAGAGGTAGATGTGGCAGAGTCCGACTCTGGCATGATGGGAAACCAGCCAGCCTAGAGGAGTAATTACAGACTGGACGGGAATGAATCACGGTATGATTAATTCTTGTTTCACTCACTACAGCTTTTTTCTTTAGGGATTCATGGACGGAGATACACGTCTGCATCGAACCCACAGACATACAGCCTCACATTCAGTAAGATTCTCCAGCTCCTCTTAATAACGCAGACATTTACACTCCTGCTCTCCTGAGTTTGACATCATTCACAGCCGCTTGACTGTTCTGTGCAGCAGAGACCCTTTCAATAGCACTCAAAGGTCGGGTGGCACCAGAGCTACTTAGTACCCTGAATTAGTTAGACTACAGGTCCCAATAAAACACAGACCCCCGTTTCATGAACTGCACAATGACCCCAGCGTGACCTTCTTAAATAAGCTCGCACCTCCTTGCTGATAATGAACTGGTCCGTGTAGGAGTCTATTAGCGGTCTGGTCCAACCCAAAGTAGCGAGGGCATCAGGCCAAGACAATAAAATATATGTGCAAAAAATATATTCCAGGGTCCTGTGAAAGTTGGGAAAATTAAAATGGAAATGTAGCGGGGGTATTTACAGGCAACAGGGAAGCCCACAGCGGGTGCTAGAGAGATGTGGAGGGAGAGCTGATGAGAGGCAGTGGCGGGGTCCGACATGATTTAGATGCAGCGAGTGAGACCGCTAACCTATAATCCTGGAGGCACAGAACCAGACAGAGGAAGAAGAAGGGGCACCAAAAGCAGGGAGTGATAGAGAGACACAAAGGCAGAGAGAGATAGAACGCCAGAGAGAGTAAGCAGCCAGACATCCAGGCAGACTGTCCGTCTCTGGTTTGTGGGAATGTGGTAAAGACACAGTAGTAGGCAAGGTCCCGGCTCTGAAATTAGAGAGTGGCGCTAGGAGAAGGGAGCCAGAGCCAAAGGCCGTCTGGGAGCTGCCAGGGGCTGCATCCCAAGCGCACTGCCGAAATGTGATTTACTGCTGGACGGCACTACAAACGCCACGCCGCTCCTGCACGCTCCGCTATCTAAATCACAGAAGCACGCCATACGTAACATGCTATCGAGTTCACAACGCTACAAAGGTATCACATCCTCGCAGGGAGGTGTCCAGATGAAAAAGACCAGCCCAGACCAGAGTCAACAGAAGCAGTGAGGGGTTCAGGGTGGGGTGGGTGTGGTGCACAATGGGCGGTCTGAGTCAACACATGTGGTAGTAACAGAGGCGAATCAGACTCTGAAAAAATGCAAATTGTCTGAATTGATGAGATGTTGTAATGATCAAGAACTCCACTGAGCAGAAGATCAGCTGCTCTAGAAGTTGGTTAAGCTGTTATTTTTTGGTAATCAATATTCCTCCACCCTCCTCCACCCCTCTCCTCCCTTAAGGTGACACCTAAAGGCGCGGTGGATTCTTCGATAGGGAAGGGTGAGCTGAGGCGGAATTCAAGCTGAGATTGGGAACTTAAGTACAGAATCTTTAAATAAGTGAGGTTACATTTTAAACAATCCTCACTGTCGGAGCAAACATCAATTCATTCAAATCCCAGCCGAACTATAGTGGAGACCTCCTGGCAGCTCCACCGGTTCCTCAGAGGACGATGACCTTTGACCTCCATGTGACAGTTACACTGAAAATAAAAACTTCCTTTAAAAGATGAAGAGATTTTTTCCAGCTTTACATCCACTGAGACGAGATCTGCATCTCTTCTCCAGAGAACTGAGATGCGTTCAGTGGCGGAGCAGAGCAGCTGCTACAGGAGAGGATTCACAGATCGGATCAGAACACTTCTAGCTTGCAGTGAGCTGCAGCCGTCAGACGCCAAGTTCAGACATGCAGGCAGATTCTGTGAGCGAGTGTTAGCAACACGGGGCAGGAAGAGAACGGCCGACGCAGCATTTTGTGTGTGTGTGTTAATGTGTGTGTATCTGTATGTGTGTGTGTTTATCTGTGTGTATGTGTGTGCGTGTATGTTTCTGTATGTGCGTGTGTGTGTGTGCGTGTGTATATGTTTGTGTGTCTCTGTGTGTTTATCTGTGCGTATGTGTGTGCGTGTATGTTTCTGTATGTGCGTGTGTGTGTGTGTGTGTGTATATGTTTGTGTGTCTCTGTGTGTGTGTGTGTTTCCTTTGCCAAGTTTCCTCTCTTTGTTTGGACCGGCCCGGTCAGTCCGGCTCCCCGCTGAGGACGCTGTGGCCAAATACACGCATACATCAAAACACAGCACAACAAGAGAGCGGGGGCTCGGAGGGTAAAGAGGTGCTGGGAATAGGAGCACAGGGGACGCTGGAGACAAACAGAGGGTCCATACGGAAAAACAGAGAGATAGTGTTGGACAAAGAGCGGTGGGACCGTCACTCTAGTAACAGTAATGTCCCAGAGGACAGGAAGGAGGGGGGCACAGGATCGGGGGGACCACTCTCACTGACATGCAGCTCTGCAGGGAAAGTTTGACCGTTTTAAATCCAATGTTCACATTTGTTCTGTCGGTTGAGATCAATGTTTCATTTGAATTATTCCTCGTTCAAACTACCTCATCATTCCTGAAAGGTTTGGGCTGCAGGATTTAGTGACATCTAGTGGTGATATTCCTGGTTACAACCAACTGAATGCACCTCAGCTCACCCCCCCCCCCCGCCCCTCCTAACCTGTAGGAGAATCTACAGAAACCCTCAAGTGTCAAAATCATGTCATCAAATATCCAACGACGGAGGGTAAAGTTCCGTGTTCATTATAATAATGTTGGATACAGATAACAGTTTTGTGAAGCAGGTTTAACACGACATGATTTCCGCGGGAACGACGATGTCAAGGAAATGATCTCGTTATCATTAAAACATCTGTCGCTCCTTTTCCTGTGGTAACGACCAAATTATTTTGTTGTCACAATATAACTGCCAAAAATTATTATCTGCCTCCACAGTCGCACCCTGAAGCCATATTCATCTTCATCTTCATCTTCTTCGTTAGTTTTTACAGGCGAAGTCTTTCTTCATCGTCTTTCTGCAATCTAAACATAAAAACTCAGGAAGTCCTCTCCGGACCGGTGTTTGTCCTTTTGAGGCTGTTGTTCAAACATGGAACTTGTTTACCTCGTGGAAGTCGACCGTCTCCCTCTGCAGGTATGAAGAACGATATATCTGTTCTGAGCGAACAGATATATCGTTACCAAACTTTCTGCTCGAGTTTGTTTGTGTCACAGCTTCAGTTCTCCTTCCTGCCTCCATACCGAGATAAAGAGAAATAAAACCAGTGAAGGTAAGGTGCGCTTTTATCTTATGTTGATCTTTATGATTTAAGAAACATGTGGGCGGGACTCTCGCTGCTTCTACAAGTTAGATCAAGTCCAGACAGACAGCCGCCCGTCTCGGATCTGCCGATAGTTTATAGATGCAACCACGGACATTATTGAACCATCATCACGGCCGCCGGAGACCCTTTCATGTTATTAACTCAAAGATCGTTTCATTGATCATTTTAAGATTGAATCTTTTCATAGACCTTAGAATGAGGAAGAACTGGAGTGATTTTGGGAATGGTCAGTTGTTTACCTCTGACACTAGGGGGAGCTTTATCTCCAAAAGACATTTCTCAACCATTCATCCAATTTAGTCTAGATTTGGTTCATCTGGATGGACTGGAGGACATTTATCATGTAAAGCTAAGATTTAACTCTAATAGTTCATATTTTACTCACTTTGTGGAGTTTTAAAAAACTGAATACTGTGGACACATCTTCTATCGGGGGGATTGCTTGTACAACAGAAGGGCCGGGGGGATTTTCGGGGAAATACCTTTGCAGTCGAGGACAGCAGAACAGGCTTACTTTTTTTCACCACTTCTTCTCTGTAGTGTAGAGGAGCACCTTCTAGAGCTTCCTATAAAGTGCCTTCAGATAACCTTTGACCCTGATTTTGCCAGAGGAAAATAAACTTGACTGGATGATGGAGGTTTCTACCTCCAGTGGATCTTCTTCTTCCCACCTTCATACCTTGGTGGAATTAAAATGTATTTTCCAGCGAGGACTGAAGAAATCTGCCGGCGCTTTAAATAAACTCTGAGAGCCTTAAAAACAACCCCCCAGAAATCATTTGGTGGAGTCTCCATTCTGTATAACTCGTTTGTGTACTTCCACGTTCAGCGGTGTTTTTGTATGTGCTGGACGGTATAAACATGTATATACAGTGTGTGAGTGTGTGTTTACCAGACCCTCATCTCTAAAGCCCTCTGCTGGGGTCTGGATCTGACCAGTCTAAACACACACACAGACACACACACACACACACACACTCCTGCCCCCCTCAAAGCCATGCTTTTAAAGGCGAGGGGCCCTAAATGCCTTACAGATGGACTCCTGACAAACTCAACACTCTGTCCCGGCCCTCAAGTATTCCCAGTATTTGACCTTGCTGTAATTTACAGCATAAGTACCTAATTGCTATTACGGTGGGAGCACGCATTCCTCCGCCCGGGCATACTGCTAATGCACATAATGC
The DNA here is from genome assembly GCA_009660295.1 of Lophius piscatorius. Lineage (NCBI taxonomy): Eukaryota > Metazoa > Chordata > Actinopteri > Lophiiformes > Lophiidae > Lophius > Lophius piscatorius. Next base: position 4,741 of record VRLP01007240.1, on the reverse strand, counting down.
AAGCGTAACGTAGGAGGCGGCGTATATTTGCCCTAATATAGCGGCGTGGAGCGAACCGCGGCGGGAGCGTGATCCCCGGTCCGTGTAGCGCACCATGAGTGGTGAGCAGAGGCGGGTCTGAGGGGTTCTGGAGGGCACCGCAGGGTATTTTCCTCACTGCTGACGGCTTTATAGCCACCGGAGAGCGAAGCGGCGAGCAACCACAAAACGTTAACGGTTAAAGTATGGAGTAAATATCAACTGTGTAGTTTTTTTCCTTCATGGTGAGTGTCTGCAGCTCTTTACTCTTATTTCTGCACAGGAGGTTTTACTTTTATCCATGTTTACTGGTTGGTTAGTTTATTTGCAGGATTACGCAAAAATGTACTGTAAACATTTTTACTTAAATATTTCAGACTTTACTCATTGGGCCAGGTTTTTACGAAAAACAGTTTTTCAGACAGCTTCTGAATCCTTGGTCCAATTTAGTCCAAATCCAGTGAATAAGAATCGAGCCGAAGAGACCGGTCTTTTAAATGTAGTTCACATTTCACTCACTAGTGGGAGCTTTTCTTATGGACTACACTGTACCTGGACAGAACTCAAAAACTGTTTCATGGGTTACTTTCAAACACCTTTATTAACCTTAGTGTGAGGAAGAACTGGATGGATTTTGAGGTCCGGGTGTATATTTCCGTGGATCTCCAAACTTTTTCAGACCTTAATTTCTCAACCGGTGGTCCGATTAAGCCCATATTCGTTGCATATGAGTCGACTAAAGGAGACTTTCACGTTTCTATCATACTCTATTCTAATAGTTCAGATTTTGTCCACTAGGCGGACATTCTTTTATGAAAAATACAGTGGACATAACGTCACATTTGATTTAAGAATTTCAATCAGGGGGATTGTTTGTAAAATGCAGGGGATGGGGACTCTTCGGGGCCCTGGTCTGAAAAGGTTCTCGTTGTGCGTTGGTCCCGGGATACTTGGCTGCAAAAACAATCATTCAAACTGGGCAGACTGTCGGACGAGCTTTGAGAAGCTCTGGGATTCTAATTTCCCTGCCCTTTCTTTTATTGCTATGGGAAATCCAGTTCCTATAAAACTAACAAGGATCTGACTTTGTCCTGAGGCACGCAGCGAGCTGCTCCCCCCGAGGGGCCGCGCTGAAGCCCAGACTCTCCGGCCACTGTTTGAGCTTGTCATTTAGGTATTTTTCATCAAGTGCGTCTGACAGAAAGATAACAGTCTGTCACTGGGCGCCATCCGTCTTCGTTTCCAGGTCGCTCCGGGAGAATTCAATCTGAAGAGTGTGAGGTTAGACGCATCGGTGATTAATCAACTCCGTGCTCGTGCGTGGGCCTACATGTGTCTTTGTCTGTCCGTGATAAATCACTGTCCAACCCTTTACAGGACTCACAATGTCCCCGCCCCCTTCAGCCCACTGAAGATAAATTCATCTACAAGTGCCGACAATGGCGGGACAAGAAAATGAAATCTTACTTACTCAGCTGCAGCGTAAAGCGCGGTCAGAGAGGTCGGAGTCTGGGGTTTTACGGGGGGGTGGGGGGGGGGGGGGGGTTAAGAAAGAAGGAAAAAAAGAGCTAAATGAAGCTGGACGTGGCCCAAGAGTGAGCGCTGACAAAGGCATGGGAACATACACAAACCTGAACGCACACTCGGGGGGGCGGGGGCACAGAGTTGATGAGTAATTCCTCCGGCCTGTTGGGAAAGATGCTAAGTAGCGGTGGTCCGACCGTGACACCAGGGTTCTGCTCTGTGTCATCAGGTCCGCCGCTGTGGGTCAGAAAGGACCTGCTGTTTGGGAAGATGTGCGGTGCTGAAATAAAGTGACGGCGTCTGACGTCACGGCGCTCACACTGACGTCGGCGCGGTCTGTTCTTTTCACCAGGTTTATTTTCAGGAGTAGAAAATTACGAGAAAGATTTCTGTTTTCTATTTATTGTATTTAATATTAGCGGCCCGTCCGGCCGGTTTGATGCTGAGGTCATGAACGGGCGCCGGTCGATGGCGTCGCCGTCGTCAGTACCAGCAGCTTCAGAGCGGCAGGAGGTGAAAACGTTTTTCCAGGCGTTTTTATAATTTATTAGGTTATTGTTCATTTCAAATACATCTCTTTTTTTTTAAATGGGTTACTGCGGCACAAATCCAGTCAGGGGACGGCGGGTTGAGTTTACGGACACGCCCCCACGCCTTTGTTCACCCAACTCATCAAACCGCCGCTGGATGACCTGAGTGGGAGGGACCTGTTTAAAGGACATGATATAATCAAAGGGAACTCTGTTGTGTTCTTTTCTCGGCGATGGAAGTATAGTCAGATGAATGTAGGAAGGAAGGAAGGAAACCATAAGATATAAACAATAAAAGATGAGACGTACTTCTGCTGCGGAGCGACGGCGTCACTGAATCACCCATTTTGCATAAGTTTGGACTGCGGGATGAAGCTGGACCAGCTGGAGGAAGAAGGTACAAACTCCACACAGAGGGACACCATGTCCTCGGGTGGGTTAGAACTCAGAAAGTACTTGTTGCACTGAGGCGTCAGAACCAACCAACATGTCACGTCCTCCTCCAGCAGCCGCAGAGGGAATGAAGTTAAAGTTGGACTTTTAGGATCAAGTCTTGATCTGCGGCAGAATGTCATAAAGTGCATCTGGACTCGGCTTTGAAATGTCCAAAACTTGGTTCTGTTAAGCCTCTGAAGCTACATTGGGCCCAGTTAGCCGACTGGCTCTTGGTTAAAATCCATAATTCTGAGTTTCTGGCCATCCACTGACGGCGCCGCGGTGCTTGGGTTGAGTTTGGCGACCCAATCCTTTAATGGGCTTCGTGATCAGTTTCACCTCTGAAGTATCAGCGGTGCTGGAGGAGAACCAGAAAATGTAGCAGGAGGTCGCTAGGTTCATCCACCTGCTGCCTTGGGGGGAAAGGAGGCCCCCCATTCCCATGTAACAGGTGTGCAGGCCCATCAGAACCATCATAAGAAAGAAAAATCACTTGACCAGGATGAAGCCCGGGGAGAGGGCGGAGGTGTTGAGAGGAAGAAAACAGTAATTATGAAGGAGGGGTCACTCAGATTACGTCTAATGAAACGGATGCAGGGTGGAGGTGAGCGAGGTGGAGGTGAAGGTGGAGGTGGAGGGGTCACCTCTGAGTGCCGGTGAGTGTTTCCAATCAAGAGATAACCATTTCAACATGTAGCCCAGAGCAAATGGGCCGGGACTCAATCACAGCTGGAGGCCTCCGGGCTCGGAGCATATGACCTACCGGCTCTGCATCAGTTCTGCAAACATGACCACAGAGATCAGACGCTAAAACTAGAGGCAAAGTGGGAGGAGTCAGAAGAATAACTCCACTTTAAGGTCGGGTTTTAAACAGGCTCCACACCGGTGGAACAAACAGAGCCCAGATGGACCTAAAATCAGCTCACATGTCAGACCGGTACCGGCGGTTGACCTCATGCTCCGCCCAGAGATAAAGACCTCCGACTGTAGCTTTTACGTCTTCTTGTTGTAGGTGCAATTCTGCCTGTCTTGCCTTCTGCTTTAACAGATTCCCATCTGCTACTACCTCCAATGTTGTTTGTTCTGAGCGTTGGCGTGTAATAAATACAATTAATACGAGTGGAATGAATCTTTCCTGAGAAAAAAAAACCCCGATATAAAAGGATATGAAGTTTTCCAGAAACATTGACTGCATAAAACCAAATGGTTCCGTAGTTTCCCGTAAAAAAACAACCACCCAAACATCAAACAAATAAATAATGTGTCATGTGTTTGCACATGACACATGACGTGATGTGGCCGTCATGGCGCTGGGCTCGGTTTCCGAGCACGGCTCGGAAACCGAGCCCAGCGCCATGACGGCCCCATCACAAGATTCCACCTGCGGCGGTGGTTTGATGACATCAGGAGCACGCGGGTCTAATCAGCCCATCCCCCTTAGCCTGAGCAGCAGGAGCGTTCCTACCTTATACTCCAGCCGGATCAGCCGCGCGCCGATGGTCGGGGTTTCTTTATCTTCTCCTTTTCCTGACGAAGGGAAACAGCAGAAGAAGAAGGGACATTTAAAGCATTCCCGTCACACTCGCGTTAATATATGGACTCGGTCGACGGCGAGGCTGGAGGCTCATTATTCCTGCTTCAACCATCGGTGGATTTTTCTGAAGTTGTTTTTGTGCGGTTTACAGCCCCCTGCTGTAAAAGAGCACCTCAAACAATCCCCCCTCCTCGAATAAAAATAAAAAGTTATGTCTGGAGAACTGTGGTTATTTGAGAAGAGCCCCCCCTAGTGAGTAAAACATGAACCATTAGAGTAAAATATGATAAATACAACTTAATTCTCCTCCGGTCGATTCACAGGCACCAAATTTGTGCTAAATCAGAGCAACGGTTGACAAAACCTTTGTGTTGTACATAAACACCCAACCCTTCTCAAAATCACTCCAGTTCTTCCTCACACTGAGGTCTAGGTGGGTTTACAGTTTTAGAAGCATGACTTGTTCTGATCAGCCATCCCGCTGTTTTGTTTTTGTTTATTCTTGGCATAACAGTGGTCTTCTTCTACTTCTGGGGAAGCGTTGGTTCGACTCCCACACTGCCACTACAGGCTACATGTTGGGTCCATGAGCAAAACACTGACACATTTAAAAAAGGACTTAAAACTTTCCTTTTTAGCAGAATCTATAACCTTAATTAACATTGTTGGTTTTTTGGTAAGGCTTTTATATAGTTATTAT